>JACXSJ010001418.1:0-93371 GCA_014851325.1 Pentalonia nigronervosa
CCCGAAACTACCAAGCGCGGACCCAGACATGAAGAGAATGGGCGTGATTACAGCAGACCATGACAGGTTATACGGCGAATAATGCTATAAGCGTTGAATACGTTTTACTTTCTGTGTAACGTCCTCATTTAAGATTTAAATTTTTACAAAAATCTTCAAAAATACAAAAAAATTTGCAAATAATTTTGTAGTTAGACAATTATTATTGTTTAACTTAATAGCTAAGGATTGACAAGTTTAAAAAGGTTTCTTTTAAGTAGTTTATACTGTAACCAAAAAATCAAAATAATATATTAACATGGTTGTTTTTTATAGACATTTTAAGTTGAAATTTGGACAAAATTAGATAATTAAATGAAGAATAACGATGTTAGTTATTTTATTGCAATTTCAAAATATTATTTGTGGGTACTTGAAACTTTCAAATTTATAAAGTATATAATTATATTCTATACACACAATGACGTTTTTAAATGTAAATATTTTTGGCAAAAATTAATTTAATCTCCTGTTTTACTAATAGTAAAATAAATTACATTAATAGCAATAATATTATAAAACTTATCTACTAATATAGGCTGACAGACATCTTCGCTCAGAATTGTTTTTTATATGCAAAGATTTTATAACATTGAATTTAAATTTAACATATCCATAACATTGACCCATTCGATACCTACTGTACAGCAGAGTGGTACTCACTTAACCACATTTTTTTTTAAATTCAGAATGTATAAAAACCTCAATAGCTTAAAATTTGACTTAGAAATCCATTTCTCGACCACGCATTGAAGTCAATATGAATAGAATTTTTGCTATCAAAACAATAAACTGAGCATTTATCTAATCTATGGTTTTATAAAATAGCTTTTTGGTAGGTATTGAATTGATATTTCTAATTTTAATTGCAAAATATTACCTATAATATTTACATATTTTCTCCGCGTTAAATATATTATACTGTTTATTAAATATTAATATATTATATACCGTTTATTTGTTAATTCAGTAGTATTATAATCTGTCAGCAATTTTCACGATAATATTAAAAATATGAGTAAAATTAAGGGAATTCTCTTTACATTTTTAGAAGATCGTTCTTTGAGCAGGCAGTACATCAATCAATCTACATTCATAAAAGGACTAAAAAATAAAAAAGATACAACATATTTTTTTTACCTGTATTTATATTTTCAGAAATAAAATAGGTGACATAAATAGAATACTAATTTTAACTTTTTCTATATCCCTATAGAGCGTATTTTTATGAGTCTTAAATTTTCATGAGAAAAGTTATATAAAAATCAACATTTATCCTCAGAATACCAAAAGCGAAATTTAAAAAATAAAAATATAAATTTGTAATACAATATATAATTATCATTTTTAAATATTATTTATTAGTTATTACTAATTATCGTCAGAGGTGTTATAGTTATAACTTATAAGTTATAAAGTTTTTATTTGCAGCGATAAAATTTTTTTTTACTATTAAAAAAGTAATACATTTTCTACTCAGATTCTAAAAATAATCAACTAAAACATTTTTTTAAATTTTGATAAGAAAAATTGAAAAAGTAATGGTTTTCATAAGTAATTAAAATTTATTATTGGTATTAGCTACATTGAAAATTATTATTTATTGTTATGCCTAGAATTTAAAATATGTGCCAGTAGATATATACTGTAATGCAAGAATTGATTTGTTGACTGAAGATTTACAAATAAATCATAGTAAAATATCTACATATTTTTTGAAGGTTTGACAAAAAAATTATAGTTATAAACTAATTTGCGTTTAATTTCAAATATTTTTGACAGGCCAGTAAAGTATAGTATAATATAACCATGTTTACCCATGTCTAAATCATAATAGGTATAAAAATATTTTAAAGGACATTTTACAACAAATTCCTGTAACATAAGTAATGCACGAAGATAATTGTATATATCAATTTGAATATACATACTTAAGTTCTTGAAAAGCTCTCAAAATGTTTTGGAAATATATATATATATATGTTTAAATATATATATTAAACTGATTTTGAAAGTCTATTGAAATAATAATAAATAATTTGATACCTAAAAAAACTGTAAAAAATACATTTGGTGTCTTAAGGGTAGTCCTTTAAATTTATAATAGATTACATGAATAGTATAATGGTTTTTATGATTCTTTAAAGGGCAATATTTTAAAACTAATATTATTTTAATAATTAATAACTTAACCAAATGCTTTTAAAAGTTGGAAAAAGTAATTTAGAAAGTGCCAGAAGCAATGTCATAACTTAATTTATTTTTTATAAAAACAAAAAATATTTTTAATGCGCAAAATACACAGAACGCATTTTTTTTAAAAAAGAATTAATCTTTAAATTTATTTTTTAGATATATATATTTTATATAAATATTCAATTAAAAATTATATAAAAAAAAACTGACTGTTTAATTTACAACCAAGAACGGGCCAAACAGAGAATATTCTACAACCTAGACTCCGCATTCGGACCCAACCCAGAAAAACCTATATATAATTAATTTTATGAAACAAACAAAATTGTTCAATCTTATAAAAAAAAAAAATGTAATCTAATTATATAACCTATCTGTGTTTTTAACCACTATAATGCAAAACCTTCTTTTTAACTAATGGCCTTTGTAGTCGATGTTATTTTTTTAAGATCAATAAAAAATAAAATAAAAAAAACATAAAATTATTCATTTTTAATTACATTTTAATAGAAGATTCACTAGTTTAAATTGTATAACATATATTTAAAAAAATAATACTTATAATAATATTTAATTTATAATTAATTATGCAAATTGAAAGGATGTCAAATGGTATTATACTTAAATACACAAAAATTGATTTTGTCATTCCTTTAAATATAAATTTTTGTCATTTAAACGTTTCAGCAACATAACAAGTTTTTGATTGATTGGAAAGAAGTTATTATTTTATTATTTGTATGTGTTTTCTTCGTTATATTACAATACTAAATGTTTAATACTAAGACAAACTTGAATGAAAAGACATGCATTTATTCATTTCTATAAATAATTAAAATCTACTTAAATTCATGAGACTTAGAAGATTCTTATGTAAAATTTTTTTTTCAATTAGGCAAATTATAATTATATACTTACCCACCATTCAAAAATAAAAAGGTTAGCAAGTCAATCCCCACTTTCCTTTGCCTTGTTGTGGGTCACTGTAATGGAGGTGTTAAATTTGAATTCAATGATATAAGATCATTGTATTAAAAAAAAGATTCTAAGCTACGACAGACTGTCAGTTTACCTTACTAAGTATATTTTTTGATATTGTTGCTATTAAAGTAATTAATTTTACTATTAATAATACAGTAGGTTGAATTATATTTTGCTGAAAACATTGCATTTGACAAATTTTATTGAGTGTAGAAAATATAATAATTAACTTTAAAAATTCAATATTTTATAAATTTTTAATTACAAAATAATTTGTAAATATTCAAAATTTTAATGAATTTTGATCAAAATGCTTAATTTATTTAAATGATTATAAACATTTTTTTATCGATATTTATAAAGAAAAAACTAAAAAAAAAAATTGAAAATTCCGCATGCTTATAAATAGCTCAAAAAGAATCAAAAAATATTGAAAATTAAAAAAAAAATAATTTATATAGAAAATTCTTATATAAACCTTTGGTGAAAATTGCATGTATGTACAGTCATTTTGTTTTTATTTCTACCAAAAAATAAAATCGATTTTATCAAAAACCAGTTTTGTATAAAAATTTCCGTTTTATCTTAATTTTTTTTCCAACGTATTTAAAAACTATTGTGAGTTTTCAAAAATGCCCTCTCATAAGTACCATTTGAATTCACTTTCTCACCAGAAAAGATGCTGATGAAAAAAATCGAAGCATTGTTTTGACTACTTATTATGTATACTATATACAGAGAGAAGAAAAAAAAGATACATCATTGTTTAATCAATACACTCTTTGTTCTGCTCAGAATCTAAAATTAAACTAAGTATTATCATTGAAATAACTATACTTGCTATACATTTTAGAATGGTTCTACGACCATCGCTATAAGTTACAACTAGTAAACGCAGAGAGCTTGAATATTTTGTAGTTGAAAAATGAATAAATAATAATCGTAGAGACTTGCAATATTTTGTCACTGCGTAGGCATATTAATTATAATTTTTTAAATTAGCTTAAAGCTTATTGTGCCACTAATTTATTTAATATTATTATTTTATAATTTATACGATGTTTTTAGCAAAAATTAGTTTAGTCTAATTTAGTAAATTAATAATAGTTTTCTTTCATTAGATCAAAGACTAACTTGGGTCCATCACATCAAAACTAAAAGGTTGATTTTCAATAAACGACTATGAATACTGAAAACTCTTTTATGCTAATAATACTCCTCTCTAAAAGTCAAACTACTTATGTACAAATCTTTACTCAAACATATATCGATTTATAATATTCAACTTTGGGGAAACGTAAAAAAGACAAATTTAAATAAAATCCAAACCTTTGAAAATATTGCTCTAAAGAAACTAACAAACGTCCTCCCTTATGTTATAATTTACTTTTCACTGATTTTTTTTTTTTGTGAATGATAGAAAAACTTATGGGAAATCTTGTGTTAAATTTTAAAATCTTAGGTTTCAACAGAACATTTTTTATGAATATCTAAATCAAAAAAAAATTGAAAATGTCCGTAATTTTTACATATTTTCTTGAAATTCTAACTTTAGGCACTTATAAAAAAATGTTGTAGACTTATGCCAACTTTTTTTTAAATTTTCACTAACAAAAAGTTATACGAAATCTTGTATTAAAAATTCAAATTTTTTTGACCGATCAAAATTTTTTTTATCGATAATAATAAAAAAAAAAACATAAAATTTTTTATGCGTATAAATAGCTTAAAAAGAGTCAAAATATATTGACAATTTTATGACGTGTAGAATCTGTTTATATAAATATTCGGTAAAAATTTAATTTAGGTTTTAGAGTTATGTCAAAAAAATAAAATCGATTTAAAATTCCTCGATTTTCCGTAATTTTTTTTTGTTTTTTGTTTTTCCAGATGTATTTAAAAATTATTAAGAATTATCAAATGTAACCTCTTAAAAGTACCAACTACATTCATTTTTCTACCAGAAATGATACTGATGGAGAAAATCAAAGCATTTTTTCTGGTAAAAAATGTTTACAAACAGAAAAAAACATACGTCATAGTAAAATTAATACACTTTCGTCTATACTTAGAATCTAAAATTGAACATTTTTTACATTTTTAACTATAAAATAATTTTTTAAATTTTTTTGATTTTGACAAATTTTCTCAAAATTAAAACTTTAAATCTTTAAAAAAATAACTTGGGCAATGCATCTATATTATTATTAAATTGCAATAATAACAACTTATGAGTTATGAGTTTATGACTCAATGAAAAAGATTTTATCGACATTTAAAGGAAAAAAAATTGAATATTTCAAATGTTTATACATAATTCAAAAAGTTTCAAAACATTTTGTAAACTATATATTTATAAAAGTGATTATATCAGTCTTTGGCCAAAATTAAAAATATCTACGGTTATAATTTTTTTTTAATTATACTACAATTCGATTTTGTCAAAAAGTGGTTTTGTGTAAGTCTCCATTTTTCTTTAATTGTTTTTTGGTTTTTCTTGACGCTTTTTAAAATTACTAGGATTTTTTTTTATTTTTGAATCCTAAAATACTAACTGGATTCACTTAGCCTAACCTAATGTACTAGACAAGATGCTGAATTAGAGAATTGAAATATTATTACTGCCCCAAAAGATAACAGATAGAAAAAAATTAAAAAAAGAACATACCATTGTTAAATCAATATATTCATTGCTCCGCTCAGAATATAAAATATAATAATATAATTATAAAAGTTGTAAAATAATATTATTTATTACCTAACAATAAATTTGATAATAGCAGAAAATATTATAAACATTATTAAATTTTATAACATACATAAAAATAATTTGCAACAAAGTGAGGCAAAACAGATGAGTGCTCACTCGTTTAACCTGTCCACTACTTAACGTACATCAGTCATCCCATCCTGTTTTATATTTTTATTTTATTTTATTGTGATTGTTACGGATTTTTTTTATTAATATGTAATATAGATTTAGAATGATAAACAAATCAAACTAGGTACAACACATATTTTTTAATATTATTACAACAATTATATACAAAATGAATATAATTATATGATTCATCAAACGATATTTAATTAAATTATATTAAAAATGTATAAACAAAACCAAATCAATTTTTATGAAATTAATTATACCTACTATTTTATTATAAAATTATAAAAAATATGTTATTGTACCATTTTCTATTCTATAAAGGTATAACGTAATAATAAAATAGAGTATTTATTCTATCTCCTTATTTCTTTTTAAATTTTTACACTTGATGCCCTCTAAAAATTAAGATTTTCAGTATTTTTCCCAAGCTACTCATATTTTTAATACTGAAAATATTTTTGATATGCCAACATTTTTTCTTGTATACTTGAGATATAGTTATATAGTTAACTACATAAATGTATTATTTATTGTGCAATTTAGTTTATTTTAATACAATGTTATTAAATAAAAATCACACATAATTTGTACAGGGTATAAATATACCAATTTGAAAAAAATGTGGAAAATTGGTAAATATTATTAATAATTTCTTGACAGCTGGGTTAACTGATAAATGATTAAATCAAATAAATTTTAAAATCACAGCAGTTTTCTCTTTTTGTTTTTGTCTTTTGAATAATTAAAAGTCAATCGTAATTTTTAATTTTTAAACTGCTATTCGTTGATTTAATTAATTTTCTGTCAGTCAAACAACTTCATTTTTATTAATACAATTAAACCACCAGGAATAAAAATACTTTTTTTTATATGCAATATAGATGTGATTATTTGAATGGGAATAAATTAAATCTCACTATGTTTCATGGAAGTTATTTCTTACACGAATAACTTTTAATAATTTTAAATTACTTCATAATAAATTGGTACATATCATACTTATAAATTATAATAAAAACCGTAAGATGATGTCAGTGTACTATGTGTTTTCTCTCTCTGACCCACGAGTGACATAGCAATCAGCAGAATCAATTTTGTGATAACTTAATATTAAAAAGGCTTGAAATTTTATAAAAAATGAAGATAAGAATATCATCTAGAGCATCTCAAAAGTTTTTGGTGTAAGTTTATTTTTTTTTTCTCATAAGTTTTTATATAAATGTTAATGCCAGTTATGAACAATATAAATGCAATATTTTCCAGGTTAATATTAATTTTAAAAGTGAAATTTACGTACCTATTGAGTATCTAGCCTATGTTAATAGAATTCGAATTATATTATTTAAAACAACAAAATATTATAATTTATATTATATAAAAGTGTTCTACATACAAGTTAAGAATTTGTTTTCGATTCTAATTCCGAAAAAAAATGATATAGTTATCCTGATTCTATTGTTACTTAGAGTTTATTTTTAATAGGTAGTAATATATTTTAAATAAAAAAGTAAAGAATAATCGGTCATCTTTATTATCAAACTTGTTTATAAAATGAAGGAAATAACGAATAAAAACTAAAAAAAATTGATCAACCACAAAAGTTAATAAAAATTAATTCAGCCAGTATAGCTACACTTTTAATAGCGATCACACCATGAAACACTTTCGTTTAACATGACGCCTCCATTCTACTTCATATTTAGGTACACGTCATTATCGATTCTACCCACTTATAATAAAGTTTCTCATTAGACTGTTGTATAATCATGACTAGATACATACTACAATAAATATTTAAATAAGCCCATGAACGGAGAACCAGTACAATGTTTCAAAAGATTCGTGATCTAATTCCGCGATTGTGTTTGTGTAATGGTTTCACGACTATTTCCGGACTAACTTTCCGGAAACCTACTGTCGACGTTTATCGAAAGCGTCTACAATACCTGTAGGCGAATTCGTAGTTATTACAATATTTTGGGTGTGTATGCTTTATATGGATATGCTAACATAGTTCTAGAATATAAATTTCTTTGAACGGTACTATTAATAATATATAAAACATATTAATTAATTACACAAATATATTTTGTACATGAAAATGTCTGTGCAAAGTTACTATAACGGTTATTCGCGGAAAAATTAAAACGTATATATGTTTTCATTAAATATCTCAATATTAAAAAAGTAGATTTATTTCATATTATTTTATATTTCAATATTATGATTAAATGTATTCAAATAAGTGGTATATTTAAAATAATCTAATAATGGAGCATATTAGTGCATTGTATACACTCTTCAGGATTATGATCTTAAATTAAATAAAATAATTTGCAAGAATAAGCACACAATATAAATTTAATAACGGTTGTATCCAATTCAAATTTAAAAAATAAATAAATTGCTTTTTGGGCAATCATTTTATTTGATAAATATTTATACAAATATAGTATAAAAGTTTAAAAATACATTATTTTATAAAATTAATAAATACTGTGTAAGATATGAATTATATTAAACAGTGTTATTAAAAATGTTTCCAAAAACGATATATGATTAAATAGCCACAATAAAAGTATGGTCAAATACCTACACAATGTTAGATTTATCAAATAATTTATGCTTTTAAAATATTTAACATATTTAGTCACAATAAAATTTTTAGAACTGTTTACTAAACTAGTTTCAAATTATGCATGTGTAAAAAGTGTTGCTTGCATTTTTTTATATAAAAGTTGAAAAGTAAATTAAGCTCTAAATTCTAAAATAAAATTTGTATCCATGATTTATATCTCGAACATTAGATACCTATACCAGCTGGAAATTTTAAATAAGACAGATAAAATAAAAATAAATAGTATACCTATTTAGTTTAATACTGATGTTTTTAGACTAATAAATATTAATATCAATTTGTGTTCAACAGTCGACTGTACACACGTGTGCTTATCGCATTATACGTTTTATAGTTTTCGATAGCACAATAATCACGTCGACTTTCGGAAAAGTAATATGCTTTAATTAATATAACGGCCAACCGCCATATATTCACGTAATGAATAGAAACCTAACGGGCAATATGCCCAAAAATCTCACACCTAATTGTTCAAATACCTCTACCTCAAATAGAATCAACTCCACACTTAATACCAAAAATAGTACTTCACTAACTACAATGTTAACACCATCTTATAAATCACCATACAAATCAATGTCAACTCTCCCATCTAGCAAGCATAGTCACATGAGACACCGATCGTAATTCCGGCTCCCCTTAATCTCATACAATTCATACAATTCATTACAATGATCGAAAATGCGAACACAAATATACCAGCTTTAATGGACTTGATTGATCAAATTCGATTAAAGATAACTGACAGATCAGTTAAAACACGACTAACAAAGCTTTCAAATCTACTTTTCCAAACCCAACCTCTCCAATAAAATATAATTCAAATCCAAACATTAACTAATAAAACATACACACTCAAAAATCACTCGAACCCTTTCTATACTATTTATCAAGAATTTAATCATGGACTCTATTATACAACGGAACATAATTGGCCTAAAAAATTAGAACGCCAAAATTCACCGAACAAAAGTTCTCATCCAACCTATTGCTTTCTGTTTCCAAGAGACTAACTTAAGACTCTACACTACCTTTTTCACACGAGGATACAACGAATTTTTCAAAAATTGCCAAACAAACCTCCATGTAAGCAACGGAGTTGTTATTTTTGTCAATAGTCTCATTGAAAGCACAAAAATTCATATTCAATCCCCACTAGAAGTTATAACTGTTTCAATATACGCCTCAAAAATCCATTATGTATTTGTAACATTTACCTACCGGACAGTATCTTTCTATCACTGAACGATCTCAATGATATTATCAAATAATTACCTAAATCATTCTTTTTTCTCGGCGACTTTAACAGTCGAAACCAAATCTGGGAATTTAATCACACTGATTCTAGAGGTAAAACGATTGAAAAATTCTTAGAAAATGATCAAAAAGCATTACTTCGGGCCACAATGCAGCAATGCAACTCAAAACTCTTTCTCGGCCATTGATCTTATAATATCTAATAATGCATTTGCTTCCAAAATTAAATGGAAAGTCATCACAGAATACAGCATCAGCGACCATTGGACAATATCCATAAATATCCTTAATAAATCATGCGAAATTCACCCACCCTCCTGATGGCGTCTCAAAAATCCAATTTGGAATTTATGTAGTGATATCATAACACAAAACCTTAATGACAAGCCAATTAATATTGAATTCGCAATGAATCAAATTTAAATTAATTTAACTATTGACCATTTTAGCAACATTATACTACAAGTCACTAACAAGACTATTAGCAGAACCAATACACAATTACAAAAACAGTTCCTTGGTGGAATAAAGATTGCAACGATACAATTAAGACACATAAAAAAGCATTAGATTCAAAAAAAAAACCGAACTAGCTGATGACCATATAAACTTATATAAAGCTCGTGCTCATGCAATATTCATTACAAAAACAGCAAAACAGAATCATGGCAAAAATACACTAGTTCAATAAATCCTAATACATATCCAATGAAAATGTGGAACAAAATAAAACTCATTAAGGGCATAAAACAAAAACCACTTCTCCCTAATCTATATTTCAATAATAATATACTCTCACTACCTTCGAAGCATTCGTATAACATTTAAAAAAATATAGTGACTGCCCAAATTACGACCCAGAATTTATAAATTTCAAAAATACTGTTGAAGATAATTTCAGAAATGAACTAGAAATTAATTTCCACCAACACGACAATCACCTTAATGTGCCATTTAGTAGAAATTAACTTTGTAATGCCTAATATTGATATAAAGGCAAAAGCCCCGGTGCTGACGAGATACCTTTTTCTTTTATCCAAAGCTTACCCAAAATAGGCCATAATCTTTTCCTAGAAATATTTAACATTATTTGGGACAAAGGTATATACCCTGATTAGTAGCACAATGCGATCATAATACCGATTCTTAAACCTAATAAAACAAATTCAATATTATGAACTATAGACTTATTTAATTTATTAATATAAACCGTTAAAAAAATGGTCAATAAACAATTTATTTGGCACTTAGAAACATCCAATCTAATAATTAAGGAACAATGTGGTTTCCGCAAAAAGCACTCTATCGTTGACATAGACTGTAAAAATATTACAAAATTTACTAAATATACTCCAAGATTGGGCACACAAAACTGGTTTCAAATTATTTGATGGTAAAAGTCAATGTATTACTTTTCATATTACATAATCTTATAAAAAATATACAATTATACCTCAAAAATTCTTTAATACCCATTTGTGAAATACTCCACTTACTTAAAATGATATTCGACAACAAATTCAAATGGACCCCACATATAAAAAAACTCAAAAGTACCTGCAAAATCCGAATGAACATCATAAAATCATTTTCCCGCCATACATGGGGTGTTAGCATGAAATCACTCAACACAGTTTATAAATCTCTTATAATGTCACAAATATAGTACGGTTCCCAAATTTATATTACAGCCAAAGAAAATCTCTTAAAAATATTAAAATCTGATTCATAACGAGGGGATTTGTTTCTCAACAGGAACTTTCAGAACCAGTCTCACTGAGAGCAGTCTATGCTATGCTGGAGAATTTACCCTCAATTTACTTAGAGAAAAAGAACCCTTAAATTATGAAATAAAAAGAAAAAGCACTCCCAACACATAGAATACAATAATCTCTTTAACAACAAGACCACAAATAGAACGATTTCAATAAAAAAACTCTATATTATCCATACATGACATTCTTCCAACTGATCAATAAACTCAATATACACACATCTATTAAAAACAAAATCACATACCCAAACTATCTCACTTGACTTTGGTAAATCAAAGTCAATACTGAGCTTCTACAACAAAGCAAACACGACACAAATCCAAATATTATCACCTCACAATTTTATGAAATTATCCAAGACAAATATCCACACTTCATCAAAATATATACTGATACATCTAAATCCGCTTAAGGTGTTGACTTTGCAATCTACCAAACCAATATCACACTCCTTCACAAGCTCTTGCCTGAAACTTGTATATTCTCAGCTGAAACCCAAGCCATTTATGAAGCAATCATAGTAGCCAAAACCTCATTCTAATTACAAGTGACTCACTCGGTACTCTACTAGCTCTCCAAAACCCTCTACCTTCAAATGATATCACCCAAAATATCCAAAAAATATTAAAATTAACCACAAAAAAACATCGAACTTATATGGGTACCTTCATGCATAGGTATAACCGGCAACGAAATGGCTGACAAGGCAGTTGACCTTGCAACCAGAACCATCCCCCATTCAACAATCTCCGACTTATCAACAAATGACATAAAATCATCCATAAAACACAAAATATACTCTAGATGGCAAAATTGTTGGGATGCTATTCCTCCCACCATTAAACTTAAAACAATCAAGATACAAAAAAATGTAATTCCACCTTACTACCTCAACAGACAATAAGAAGTTGCAATCACAAGATGCAGAATTGGACACTCCTTCGCAATCCACTCGTTTCTCATCAATAAAATCATCCACCCACTTGTGATGAATTCCACGCTAACCTTTCAGTTCAACACATCATCCAAGATTGCACGAAGTACCAGGACATAAGAAAGAACCTAGCAATACCACTGAAAATGGAAGAAGCACTCAACGAAAACAACATTACTAAAATCATTATATTTTTAACTAAAATTCATCTCATTAACAAATTCTAGCAGTGTAAAAATCTTTTTCCGCAATCATTAAATCACAATATAATTTGTTATGTTTACTTTTAATTTACGTTAAGCTAATGATCTGTGATGTTAAAGTTTTATAGCTAATAAAAAACATATATATATATATATATTAATATCTTAGAGTTAAATTACAGAATTATGAAGTAGTTTTCGAATTTGTAGTGTGAGAATATTATCTCAAAGTTGATCAATATTTACATCAACTTCTTTTACAGGTTTATATTTAATACGATTTCCAAGTATAAGTATATTATATAACTTATTTTAATTTAAATAAAAGGGGCTAAATAAGTTATTATAACATAAACAGACTAATAAACAGATAATAAGCGGAAATACCTACACGAGTAAAAAGTAAAGTATACGTCAATGTATAACTTTCTAGGTATATAATATATATAATACTGATGTAAAAATTTATTTAAGTATTTTGTACAATCTCTCGTATTATGATAAACAAATTTAAACATATTTTAATCTTTTTATCAATATTCATTTAAGAATTTACAATCTGAGAGCATTTTTTTGAATGAGTGATCTAGTTAAGTGTAGAACAATATAAAAATGTATACAGACGCCAAATAAAAATTTATGTTAGATATATACTGAACAACAAATGTATATATATTGAAATAGTAGATCCAAACAAATAAACAATTGTTGAACAAATTTTAATATATTAAAATAAATTTTTAAACAATTCAAATGTTGTAACAATGTCTGCTCTATATTATGTTACCCTAACTGATACTATTTTGTGTAGTAAAAGTACAGTAATTAATGCAACAACATAAAGTGCTTTTTGATTTACCGATTATTTCAAATTTTAATCTCCGCCTCGCTCTCTCATCAAATTATTTACTGAAATACCCTATCGAATATTGCTGAATTAAAATTCTAAATATTGATAAAAAATCACAACGTAAACTGACAAAACCCAATCAAATGGTCAGCATTTTGGAAATTAGTTCCTCATCACAACCCTTATTTATACAATTGACGGATTTAATTTTCGCCTTGATTTAAATTGAAGTATGCATGTACCGTAAATAGAAACAATACAAATATAATATTTATCTGAATAGTAACAATGTGCACTCCAGTGAAAAGGTTTTAAAATTTAAACAGTACAAATTAATGCTTGGAGATGATGGCGATGTAAATATCAACTTTAATGCGTATTATAGAATACGGAATAGTGTATACTTAACAGAGTTATCATGTATATTGTATATAATGTGTATATTGTATACATACTACCTATATTAAATGTGCATTCCGCTGTAATAACAATTTATGTCACGCGGAAATACAAAATTAATTTAATAATGATTTTCTCTATATTTAAAAAAAACACGTGTTGAATAGTATACGGAAACAATGTGTAAAACAAGAGTAAGTATACATTTTTATGAGTGTATCGATAGAAAATTTATTACGGTTGTATTAATATAGGTATAATTTTTGATGGATTTATAGGGGTTTACAGATTTATATAGATTCTATTTTAATTTATCAACTCAATATTTTATTAGTTATTTTTTATACTGGTTAAAATTAGTGGAGAACCCACGAAAATTATACTTAGATAATGCACAGATAAATTGAAAAATAAAATATAAATTTGGTTTTTTAATAGTAACTTTTATAGCTAGGATAAAATTTTAGTTTTCTTAGTAAAGAAAATATTCTTCTAGAGATAACTAGATTTTGGATTTTTGATTGTCAAAAACTAATTATTCTATACAAAGCCGTAGCTAGAAGGGTTTAGAGTTCAAACCCTTTCCTGCACCCACAGATACTTTTTAAAACAAATAGGAAAAGTAACCACTCTACTATACAGTAGGTGTCGAGTGTATCTCGTCATTGCGTAAGTCACTGAAATGTATATGTAAAATTTGAATTCAATGATAAATCATTGCATATGAAAAATGGTTATGGACGAAGACTGTCGGTTAACCATTATTACTAAGTATATTTTATGATACATAATTGTCGATATAAACATAGAAATATAATATATTTTATAATATATTTATTGATATTATAGTAATTCGATTTATTTGTAGGTAATAAGGTAGGTTGAATTAATTTTTACCAAAAACATTGTATTTTTACTATATTTTTAATATATAATTAATATAGGTAAGAATATATACATATTTATATCTTAAATTATTATTATTAACTTTTAATACTAATTTATTGTAGAATGGTGTAAATAGATTCGTGGTATAAATAGGCAATTGTATAAAATTAAACTAAATATTTTGAAAATGCCATTGTGTATATAAAGTATAATAAAATAGGTAATAATAATTAATTAGTAAGGATATTATTGTATATATGGTTTTATTTTAATAAAATAACGTATTTTTGGAAGAAAGTAAATTAAGCTAAATTAGCTTTTTAAAATAGTATAATTTATTATCACTATATCGCATTACTTAATCCTTAAACATAAAAATTATTTCTATTTTACAATTAATTGTACTTAAAAATTAAGCTTATAATTATATAGTTATCAATTACAATGTTAGATAATTAACAAATCGTGGCAAGTCAAGCTAATTTTGTAATAAAAACATGTAACATTTATTTCACTTTAAACACCTCCGATTATGATGTAATGGGTCAAAGGGGCTTTCATTACTGGACAGTGGACACACAACCTGGAGAAAGGATTTTAATAATGGCCATCCTATACAGATAGTATCACTATACGGAGTCATGGACATTGGACATATAATGTGCCTCTCTCCGACTTCAAACGCTAATATTATTAACAAATATTTTTTAATTTAATTTACTAAGTGATAAACATTCATTTTTACTCTAATATAAATTATGTACTATGTATTTTTTACACTATAAAATAAATAATAACATAAAAAATAATTTTGTATAATTTTTAAAGTTACATCTATAAATATAGATACTGAAGGCATAACCAATAAAACAGTTAGGTAGGTTCTTACCCAATTAAGCGTGATTAAATTTAATTGATTTTGAATTAATTATGAGCAGATAAAACAAAAACTACCTACTATAATATCACTATAAAATAAATTCAGCGAGCTTATAAAATATTTTTTTATACTTACCTACCTAGGAAATTATAAGATAATAATAGTTATATTATGAGAACAAATTAAGTATGGATAGCCATATGATTAGCCATCATATGATTACATTTAATAAGTTTTACATTTTTGAATTTCTAATCATCGAAAATCTATTAAATTAATGATATAATAATGAATAATTTCAAAAACATTATTAAAATTTAATCAATTTGTATAAATATTTTTTTTTCATTAATATTTTTTAAAGAGCTAACAGAAATTAAGCTATTCTCTTAAATATACACAATTTGGATATTTATAAAAAATTGACAATATTACTATAAGAAGACCTTGGTTTTAAAACTAAAAAATACTTACGTTAATTAGCTGAAATTTCTCTTCGGTAAGTCTGAAACAAGATAAAAATATTAATTAAATATAGGAATACATATAAATCTTTAAATACCTATATAATTTTGATACATTTTGTAATAGTTTTTTTTTGTATTATTTACAATTATAATATAATATAATATAATACCAATAAGTTAATTTGATGATCAAATAAAATTAAAATAATATGAGGTGATTTGAGTAGAGAAAATAACAATTTTTATTATTCAGCAGAGAAACCATATTATGGATATAATGTATATAATAATAACAATTATAATAATAAAAAATTATATGAATACAATTTTTTTCGACATGACATTTTTTATTAGTTTTTTTATGAAATCATTTGTAAAATTTAGATGTTTGTTGAGGGATGGCCATTGGTCATAATATATTCTAGGTTTTATGGAGAGTTAGATTATATGAGTTGTCATAGACCGGCCCTATACCTAATACTAACATTATGCGTCGTGAGCAGAGATAGAGGGCACCATTAAGTGACTGAATGACCGATAAATAAACGCAGTTATATATTATAATATATTTTCATTATACAAAATTCTAGATTAAACTATCACCAGAGCCCTCTATAATTGATCCGATCTAAATTTAAAGATACGGTCTATGAGTATAAGATGTATATGGTGTATAAGGGGGTTATAGTCATAATTGGTTATTGTTCCGAGAAATATAAAATGAAAAAATAAAACACGGTCTTTGAGTATACTTAAAAATTCCACAAGTAGGAATATGAATAAATTAATTATTAAAGAAAAAATGGAGATTATGTTTAGTAAATCACCTTGTATAGTTATATATTAGACTAAAGTGTGATATACGTCAGTTAATTGTGTCATACTCGCACATTGAACAGATATTACAAACTAAATAGTAAAATATACTATTATTAATTTATTTTGAAGTTATGCATCGAATGCCGCGGTCGTTGAGTAGTGTACTCTACTACTTTAATATTGTTTTTTTAAGATTAATAACATAATATATAATTTTTATAAGTTTTACCAACAAAGTAATTTAAATTTAAATAGGTACATTTTTTACATACTTTAAAACTTTACAAAGTAATATGTAAAGATTTTAAGACTTATACAGTATTGATGTTGAAATTAGTATTTCGTACGTCTATATACAAAAAACGCATTAAATAATATTTGGTAAGAATTTACTTAATAATGTTAAAAAAAACATTTTATAATTGTTTTTTTTTTAAATATTAAATGTTACCTATCACCTCGCATGCACACTTATGTGTCAATCACTATGAATTATATATCAATGCTATTCGTTTTATAAGCAAAACCACGAAGTTCCTATCCTATACGTGCTTTATACTTTATACTTCATTCGATTTTTAAACCACGAAATTCTTTAATGATATATAATTAATATGGTACATAATGTAAGATGTCGAGTAACTAGTTACTACCACGCTACTCAAAACCACAAATAATTGAAGCGATATAAATGTCCGTCTCTCGTTTATGTAGATATACATAAATGTATAATGTATATATTGTATTTTAAATAATTGTGGTATGTATAACTGCGATTGCTAAATATTGGCTTTTCATCTCAGCAAGCATTTATGCCACCTTAATTTGCATCCTAAATGGCCTAGATTTATAGGTAAAAAAATAATATTATACCGATGTAAAAATACCGCGTGGAAAAAAATAGAAATTATCAGAAATATAACAATATTTCTCTTCATCTTTTATTTTAATCGGATTATACCGATGCTTCTACGCCACCTCTACAGAACCAACTACCTCATATGAAATTGATTCAACTTCGGTTAATTAACCACTTAATAAGGTTTTTTTGTTTTAGTTCAAGACGAATTGTCCTACTTATTAAAATATAACTACTTTTTGAAATATTGAAATTTAAATAATTATAATGATATTAAAGATTTTACAAATAATAAATATATATTTTATTTTATGTAACAAGATAGGCAGCTCAACGTGATCTAATCGTAATGTATGTTTAATATACTTACAAAACTGCATGGTTTATAATTTTGAAGGCTTAAATCTAGTTAAAACTTATCTCATTTATCATCATTAAATCAGTCGGATATATAACAGAATAAATTCTATGTCGTTAAAATTAAGCATTTAGGTAGGTACGAAAAAAGTATACAAATAATTAACAACATTGAACTGCAGGTTACAAACTATAAAGGAAAAGCATGACCATTGTGCCGTATAAATTACACACATATATTATTTTTTTCGTAAAAAGTGCATTGAACAAAGTAATTAACTATTTAGACACATTATTTAACTCATATAATATAATGGCTTTTTTGAAATTGACAATACGTCAAATAGAATATAATATAGTTACCTACTTTAAAACATTTTATTCAATCAAACGTTTTTAGTTCTATTACACTGTGTTAGTATTATGTAGATATAGTGCGCAGTGTTTTATTTTAATTCGATTTGCCTTTACCGTAACGTATACTAATTATAATTATTGATTATATCTAACATGTTACAGTGAATTCCGATAATGGAAACGAATTAAATTCTTCCTTTTTTTATGTATAACGTTTGTAAGCCTGCATTTTTTGTAAACTACGTTTTATACTTTATGTAATTTCCAATTATGGGATTTAAAAATAATATAATTCTAATATAAAAATTATTCAAATGCATAATATGCAAAATTCAAAAAACTGAAAAGCTAATGGACAATAAGAGCTAAAGGCACTTAGCAAAACACAAGTTGAATAAACGCTGAAATGACTTCTGTTGTTCAACTTGCATGGGATTAAGTTTGAAACGAAATCGATTTTTTACAATAAGCTTATTACAGATATGAATACCAAATAAGTTTTATGGTTAACTTCAAAAAAGTGAATCGTGCAAGATAAACAGATGTTTAAATTCAGAGAATTATTTACACTTACTATCGAATTAAAAATGTAATATATGGGCATTTTACTTTTTTATCATGTCGATGATAACGGTTTTTTGAAGACATTTAATAGATATCCAATAAGTTATAAGGAAGAAAACCACCAAGAAAGACCAAGCCATTCACACAAAAATATGAAAAAAATATGCAGGGATAGACAATTACGATAGATTATAGTTTTTTCAACAATTATCGATAAAAAAACTGTTGTCTCTGTCAAAAAATAAATAAAAACTTAATACAAGGAAATCCATGAAATTGGCCTATCAATTTTGTTTGATCCATTTAAAAAATATGTAAATATTTTAAAAATTAATTGCAAGTAATTACAAATTGGTTTTTAGAATTTAAATAAGTCAATAAAATATTATAAGCTAAAATCTATGATGGGGGGGGGGCAACTTTACAATGCATCTCAATTAAGGTTAGGATAGAAAGTTCATGAAGTTGGCCCCTCAACTTTGTTTGATCGATTTGAAAAATATACCAACAAATTGGTTTTTAAAATTTGTAAATCATTATTTTATTTTTAGCGAATTTTACAACTTATTTTCCCAATCCGTTGACTTTATCCAATCGATTCGAAAAATATGCCAATAAAAAACACAGCCAGAATAAAGAAATAAAAATTATAAAATTAATTATTACAATTGTGTTTGTATTAGGTACCTATATATTTTTAACCGAAACAAAACGGAAAACAATAGAAAGATAGATTAATTTTACCCGAGTAATAAAACTAGTTGTTTAATAGTTTTATTTATTCATAAAAAAAACAAATTTTTTATATAATATAGTATGATTAAGCACATTTTAATCACATAATATTCATAATTAGATTTAGCTGATATACATTATATTGTTTTCGATGATTCAATAATTTTATTTTATATATGAAACGTATTGGTTCTTTTACAGTAAATTCTAACCTGGTTAAATATTAAATATAAGATAATACTACAAACGAGATATGAATTTAAAATAAAAACCTAATTTAAATGTTCGGTATTTGGCAGACAATTTATAGATGATTTCTAGTTTAAACGTTTTTTTATAACTCAAGCTTGAATAATAACGTTCATAGTTTTTATACAATCACAAAGATCAGAATATAAATTCAGAAATTCTACACTACTTATCGGAATATTTTTGTTACAATTTTAACGAAAAAATAATTGGAATTTTCAATCTCGACAAAATCAATAGACCACACAGACACGTTCAATATACATTCAATATCTCCCTACGCTATATAAGAAATAATTTAATATCCAATATTTTACTCTAACAAGAATTTTTGGATTAAAATTTGAATTATAAAATAAGTAACTAAAAAAGATAGGCAAGCGAGTACCGCTCTGCTGTAAGTAGGTGTCGAGTGGATCACTGTAATGGAAGTGTTAAATTTGAATTCAATAATATAAAAGCATTGTATATGAAAAACGATTCTGAGCGAAAACTGTCCGTCAGCCTACAGAACTAAGTGTATTTTATGATATTATTGCTGTTAAAGTAAAACATTTTACTATTAATAATACAGTAGGTTAAATTAATTTTTCTGAAAACTTTGTTTTTGAAAATGTCATTGCGTATATAAAATATAATAATACAATTTAAATATTTCAAGCACCTACGAAAAATATTTTTAAATTACAACGAAATAACTAACATCATTATTCTCCATTTTAACATATAATTTCGTTAAAATTTGAACTTAAAATATCTATAAAAAATTATTTTTTTAATATTTTCGTTACACTATTAAATACTTACGAAAACCCTATTTTAAATTAACAATTCTTAGCTATAAAAATTAAACTTTTTCTAAATTTTTAACCTCAAAACAATTAGCAAATTTTCATTTTTTGATGAATTTTAGTCAAAGTTTAAACTTTAAATAAGTATAAAAAAAATATAAGCCTATTTTTAATGTTTTTGAATTGCCATTATAACAACAAGCTATGAGGAACCTTGTGTAAAATTTTCAATTTTTAGTCGAGCAAAAACATTTTTATCGACAATGAAAATTAAAAAATAAAACAATAGGTACTAAAAATTACCATTATAACAACAAGCTATGAGGAACCTTGTGTAAAATTTTCAATTTTTAGTCGAGCAAAAACATTTTTATCGACAATGAAAATTAAAAAATAAAACTATAGATACTAAAAATTTCTTATGCCTATTAATGCTTAAAAAGTGTCCAAATATATTGAATATTGTATGGTGTATAAAATACAGTAATATAAACATTCGGTAAAAATGGCATGTATCAACTGTTGTTATTTTTGGTATTACACCAAAAAACAAAATCAATTTTGTAAAATATGCTGTTTTTGCCTTAATTTGTTTTTTTTTTTTTTTGACACGTTTAAAAACAATTGGGAATTTATTACTTTTGACCCACTAAAGTACTAGGTGGATTCATTTTTATACCGAAAAAGATGCTGATGAAGAAAATCAATGCATTTTTACTGCCTTCAACAAGTGTTGATAAACAAAGAAAAAAAACATTCATCGCTTCGCTCAGAATCTAAAATATTAATGTTATTTTAATGTTATAAGCATATTTAATGAATAAAATGTAATATGGAACTAATAACTACGCTGTAAAATCAATAATATATTATTGCTTTATTCAGTGTTTATGTACATAAAAATAATATAAAACTTTCTTTTAAAAATGATTTTTAAGTATAAATTAACTAGGAAAATGTTTGATAAAAGTCTCAGTTATATCAACTTTACTTCAAAGTTAATATAAGTAATGATAATTAAAATAACAACTTTTATATGTTATATAATATGAGAACTTGTTCAATAAATTAAATAATTTTTTTAATAATATAAAAATCAAGTTCGTTTGTTAAATATTACTTATCAGAATGTGGTTCGTGTAAAAACACAAATTATCGATTATATTTATTCATCCTTATATGATATATATTATATAGTAGGTAAAAATATTTTGCTAATCACTACACAATTATAACCAAAAAATTTGATTTTTTAAACGACATATTTTCATTTTCAAATGGATAGACAGAATTCTAATGAGTTTGTGAGAACCCTATTGTGGCAAGTGGTTGACTTTCATATTTATAGTTTCAATTGACAAATGGATTTTAATAGATACAGGAAGCCTCAAGGAAAGAGTCAAAATTTAATTTTAATTCGCATCAAAAGCACCGACGGTAAAGGTCATTCAGCTAATGATTTTTGTAGAAAGAAAAATTAAGAGGAGAAAGTGAAAATGGAAGGAAGCTATAGAGAGATAGAACTAATAACGATACACTTAACATGTGAAACCCTTTATGGTTAATAGTTTAACCTTAACTGACTTAAAATGTTATTTTGTACAATTATTTTAACATTTGAATGAAGTTATCGTAGATGTTGAATTTATTATTAAAATAGGTATTTAATGTTATATTTTTGGTGTACTCATATATATATATTTCAAATACGATGTACTATACACAGTTAATTCATAATTTGTATTTCTTAATATTCGATTACACATTTTATATAAAAATTATTAAGCACTTATAAACTTAAACATTTGAATGTAACATTTTTTAGATTCTGAGCGGAACGATGAATGTATTGATTTTACAATGTTGTGTATTTTAGATTTTAAGCGGAGCGAGGAATGTATTAATTTTACAAAAATGCGTGTGCTTTTTTTGTGTGTCTATTACCATGTTTAAGGACAGTAAAAGTGCTCCGATTTTCTTCGTCAACATCTTTTCCGGTAGGAAAATGAATCTAGTTAGTACTTTGAGGGGTCAAAAGTAAAAAATTCCTCATAGTTATCAAATGCATAGGAAAAAACAACAAAAAAATTAAGAGCAAAAACGGGAATTTTTACGTGACACCAACTTTTAACAAAATCGATTTTGTTTTTTGGTGTAACACCAAAAGTAATCACAGTACATATATGAAATTTTCACAAAATATTTATATAACTAACTTCCATATACAATAAAATTTTCAATATATTTTGATTTTTTTTTTTGAGCTATTTATAGGCATAATAAATTTTTGGTTTTTTTAAAAAAACTTGAAAATTTAATACAAGGTTTTTCATAACATTTTATAAGTGAAAATTAAAAATAAAGTTGAGTGAAAGTCTCCAATAGGCGTTATAAGCGTCTAAAGTTAAAATTTCTACAAAATATGTAAAAATTACGAACATTTAAAGTTTTTCTTAATTAGGAAATTTATGAAAAATTTTCTATTTAAATCTAAGATTTAAAAATTCAACATAAGATTCTCTAAAGTATTTCTATCTTTCTAAAAACGAAAAACTTTATCAGAAAGTCAAACTAATTTTTTATGAGCATTTCAAATTAAACATTAAATATTTACCCGTTTTCTTCGGAAATGATTTTCTTATTTTGATGTAATTCAAAAAGGAATAACAGTAGACATTTGAAAATTTTACCAAATGTTTAGATTACTATTTTCTATATACCATTAAAATTTTAGAAGTGATGAAATTTTGAGAATTTTGAGTTAAATTAAGAAGTGATACAGATTACAACAAAAATTGTTATAATTAATTATAAATAAGGCGTATTTACAGTTAATAAATATACAATGAATACAATTTAAAAAAAATATATTTAAATCAATTTCTATTATACCTACTTTCAATAGCAAATACATGTAATGTATTTTCAATAGGTAGGCTTTTTGTTTTTTACAAAAACAAATTTCCTTGAGTTTTATTATTTACACAATCAACAACCTATGGTAACATAGAATTATACAATTCAAATGTAAAAAAAAACAATGTGGTTGTGTGTCTAAATATAATTGTACGTGGTAAATAAAAACTTATCAATTTTCTATTGTCCTTTCAAAATTTGCTCTGGGACATGTTTGTTCTCAGTTATTTTTTATATTTACAAAATCAATATTATTTTACAACTACGACACACTGCAGTCTTTTAGTATAAATCAAATATCTTGAGGATATGCATGCTAAAATAATTTTTGAAAAGAATCCTAGCAAAGTATTAATATTTTTACAAACTAATAAATATTTTAGTTTCTATTCAAAAGATAAAGATATTTTTCAATAAATTAAAAAAAAAATTTTAAATTGTTACGAATTCTGCGGGTTAAAGAATTCATTATGAGTAAATTAATGGTAATTATTAATGTGCCTATTGAAAATATTGATAACAGAAAAAAACAATAACCAAAATGTATAACTTTTTAAAGCATTCCTACCATTAAGTGTTTTTAACTTCGAATATATCATAGAATCATTTAATAAATGTCTAAAATTATTATTTCAACAAAATAATGTATGAACCCTAAATAATAATTGTATTATAATGATAAGAAATACATTTAGCCTTATTGTTATATGATGTATTCGACTAAAACCAGTATTTAAAACATAACATTCTGACTTACTGTTTAAAAAGCGATGACTGAAAGTGTATAACTATTAACTAATATCTGGTATTTATTATTCTTCGTTAAGTGCGATCTACTCAATAACTAATACAATTACTTACTTATCGAAATTTATTAACTTTACTTATTAATTATTACACAGAGAAAGTCATAATAGAAAACTCTCTTAACCTTAGGCGGTATTACAAAAACGGAAAAACTCGAAATGTATGTAACATAAAATAAGTAATAACTAATAACACTATAACGGCTATATAAACGTTGGAACCTTTTTATCGATTGTTCTAGTTATAAATATGTTTTAACTGTAACAATGCATCGATTTATATGGTTAGTTAATTTACTTGGCATTGTATAAATTTATTATAAAAACATAATATTTATTTAGTTTTCGATAACTGACCTTCTCTTTATAGATGAATAGAGAATACCTAATGCTCACGATTAGTTTCGCAAACACGATAAATACGAAAATAAAACAAATGTGCCATGGTCACTATTGGTACCCAAGAAAAACAACACACAGTGAAAGCATATGAAGACGAATAAAGGGGAACTAATATTTTTAAGAATTCTATTTTATCTTATAACTATTTAGTAACGGATGGTATATATAATTTATAGGTTCAAATAGCGTGGTCGGTCGTGATATTCTTTGCATCATTCTGCCTCCCGACCCCACTTTGTAACCGGCTTTATTATACGATGATTTTCGGTTAATTGAACACAATCAATAGTAAATTGAAACTATTATTATATAGTCACGGAAAATTTTAACAATTTTCAGATAATGTACTGGAAGAAATGTCTACTGGTTTTAAAACTATAAATATATTCCCAATACATACTACCAGGGGCGGACTGGGTAGCCAACGACCCAGTGGGAAAAATTATGGGCGTCCCGATGTTCACAATATTTGAAAAAAACTATTGTCTTAATTATTTTGGTAGGTATAAGAAAAAAACTTACATTATACTTGTAATTTTACATTATTCCCGCAATTCCTATCAGATCTCACCCATGGTTTAGAGATCTCATGATTTCTAGGTACATAATTATTGTTGACTATACTCACTGCCCCACAGGACACAGCTTACTTCTCTGCCATTCCTTTAAACTTACAATGCTCTACCCCTATGTACTCGACATCTCGATGAAATAGTTTACAACTTCCAACATATTAATTTTAACCGTCTCTTCTCCCTAGTAGACAACACTATAATTCCATTTGTAAAAAAAAAGTGCAATTAATTTATAATTAATCGCCTTGCTTAGTGTCTTTGATAAAAGCAAAAAATTAAAAGTGTGTGTTTATATTAATTTAAATTTATTAATATTTTTTTGAAATAATAAACTAGTACTTTTTTGCTTAGAGTTTTTATAATGATAACAAAAAATATATTGTTTTATAGTAAATTAACAAGGCTAAATATTTATTTTAGAAATTAATCAAAATCACATCTTTATTTATAATAGCATTTTTTTTTTTTTATCAATGATACTGTTATTAATGAACTCAAGTATTTCTTTAAATTTTACATCTTGTAAAAGATCTTTTTCTATACTCATCATAAAAGCTTCAAGTTTATCTTGACCCAATGTAGCTTTTAATCTTCTTTTTATTAACTTTAATTTACTAAATGACCTTTCACAGTTGACTATTGTATGAATAATAGTGTAAGTATACATTTGTATATCAAAAATATATTTTTATAGGCAATGGAATGCATATTGTACTTATACAAGATTTTATAATAACATTTCAAGCAATTTATACATTCCTCAATATAATGTTTTCCCTTAATTTTTGTATTTGTATGATTGTAATTACTTTCTTCATCATTTGTATCATTATTATCATTGCTGTTAGTATCGTAATCATTCATCTTTTTCTGTTTCAACTTGTATGTTTCTTAATAAATTGAATGCTTTGTGTGAAATATTACCGATTAAATTCATAAATAATTTTGAAAAACTGATTAATTCAAATTGTAATATTTTATAGTCTACATTTATCAATATTTTTTTAAATTTTTTATATTTAAATATTAGGTACACATTTAACATTACACAAAAATAATAATTAAGAAAAGTGTTGAATAGAAATTACAATATTACTATGATAATTAAATAATATTTTATCCACATAATTAATTTTGTATCACTGATCCGTGGCATCAATATAGAAATTGGCCCAATCCATCTACAATCTTTTTTTTACGCACCCTTGAATTAATAGGTCATATTTTCTAGTAATTCTATTATAATTTATTTGTAATATAAAAATATTAATTATTATTAAGTATTTATATTGACATTCTTTATTCCAATATATTAATAAAAATCGATTTGAAACATTCATTATTAAACTTAATAATATAAACAATAAAAATGTATCACTTTATCAATTTTCAGCTATAAAAAAAAATTATATTTAAATTACTCAATGAAATATTCAAACGTTATTTTTATGTTCAGCAAATGTGTATAACGTATAAATAATAGTAATTTAGTTTATTTTAGTTTCTGAATGGAGAGAAGAATCAAGGTATTGTTTTTACAATGACATGTGATTTTTTTCTGTTGGTCATAAAGTTTAAGAGTAGAAAATGTGCTTACCTATAGATAACACTGATCGTTAATGAACATTTTAGTTAAAAGGTTATAATGAAAAATACACTACGACTACAAAAAAAAAAATTAAAGTTGCTTCCAACCCCAAAATTTATCTAAGTTAAAAAAGAAATTCTTAGAACATTTTACCTTAGTGATTTGACATTTTCACCAAATTTTTATATTAACATTTTCTAGACATGATAATTTTTCGAGACTGCTTGGCTATTTTTAACATAAATGAAAATGTAATGCATGGTTCCTAGTAGGTTGTAATTGCAGTATAGTTAAAGAATATCGAAAATACATATATAAGCCTAACTTTTATATAAGCGCTGTAAATTCTTTTTTTGACGAAATTGGATATTCAAACTTAAAATAATAAATTTTACAATTTTAGTTGCTTTGATTTATTTCAAAAACATTAATCATAGAGACTTGAAACTCTTTACTAATGTGTATATTATTATTTCCCGTAGGTACACAATAAAACTGTCTATACTTTACGTCAGTATTGACTTAAGTTATACACGAAATATTTTTTTTTATTAAAAATAAGTTGAATCTACTGAAATAAGAAAACATTTATAATAGGTAGGTACTTAGTACTTACAATTCAAATACAATATAACATTAACTATTATCCTTACAGAAATAGATGCTGATCCATCCGTCCTTTATAACCATTTTTACGTATAAAACTATTATTGAATTTCAATTTAACACATTACCTTACAGTTACTTACTTGATAACTATGTACACACCAAATCTAAAAATATAGCAGAACTCTCCGGTTTAGTTTTTATCGAATCAATATTTAACAATAAGTTTAAATATTTTTTGATTAAACTTATGTGAAAAATAACAAAATGCCCTACATAATTTGTTTGTTGAATTTAATATAGATATTAAATTTATGTAAATTATTATTCGGTTATTTATTGTACCTATATATACAGAATTATCGTTTGTTTAACATAATCAAAGAAGTTAAAAATAGTGGGTGAGGTATCTAC
The DNA here is from genome assembly GCA_014851325.1 of Pentalonia nigronervosa. Classification (NCBI taxonomy): domain Eukaryota; kingdom Metazoa; phylum Arthropoda; class Insecta; order Hemiptera; family Aphididae; genus Pentalonia; species Pentalonia nigronervosa. The sequence goes on from JACXSJ010001418.1 coordinate 28,433, forward strand.
ACAAAAAAAGAAGATCGATGTTGAAATAAATGAATAAGTCATGTTATGAATAAAAAAAAAAGACAGACAGGATATCAGATATCGGGTTTTCAACAATAACGTTTTGCATAAATCGTCGATGCACAGCAGTGAATTAAAAATTATAAATTGTATGTAGGCATATTACTAAAGATACTCATACATTTAAAAGCAATGATAAATCATCATTCATAACATTAAAAAAACAACTCCGAGATAATTCTGGTTTGTATTATTATAGTGTGTATAGATAGGTTAGATAGGAAGGTTTCGAACTAAGTTGTTAAAATTATTGTAATTTACTCATAAATTATTTTTATAAGTTAGGATGCTTAAACTGCAATTAATATAAAAATTAAATTATAAATAACTATTGGATTGAATTTTAAAATTGTATTACTCAAAATTACAAATAAATTTAAAACCATAACTACATAGAAAATTAACTGTTTAAACTATTTCATGTTAAAGTAATGGATACCTACTATAAATTAACTACTGTAGCAACTTATTTAATTAGAAATTTAACATGCACTATAGATATGTAATTAAAATATACATTTTAAATATTTTATAGGGAACCTCGAAAAAAAAGTAGAAAACAGTTAAACAAATAATTAAAAAATTAACAATTTAACAGTTTAACAAATAATAAATTTTTAACACAATATGAACTAAAACAATCAAAATTGTATTTTTCTTAAAATTCAATGATTTAGTATTGCATCAAACTTAAAAACCACCATACAAACTTTTATATTACCAGTCTTCGTTGTTTTAAATTATAAAAACGTTATATTTCACAGATGTTTTAAATAATATAATGCAGATAACAAAATATTTATAAAATGATGTTTTATCAGTTGACATTAGTACACTACACGATTTAACTATAAATACATAATATAGGGTAATATATTTATTACGCTCAGAAATGAAATTAAAAGTCTAATAATGACCATAATTATTTTTGACTACCTGCGTATTTATTTTGCATAATTTAACAAAAAAAAGAAACGAAAATAGCAAATTAATCATTTCCATTTTAAACTATAGTCTTATAAATTTATGACTATAATAAGTAAACTGATGGACATGTATTTGACAATCATGAAACATTTTAAAATAAATAATTTCATATTTTCTTTAAGTTTAAAATTATATTTATATTGTCTATATAAATAACAAAACAGAAAAATTAAAATTGTTAATTATAAAATAAATAAGATAAACATAGTTAAGTTATTAATTTGTACAATCCCTATAGGGTAACAGTATATATTATTTGTCGATTCTGAGGGGAGTGATAAATATATTGATTTTACAATGATATGTGTGTGTGTTTTTTTTTTTGTGTTAGTGTACAAAATTTATAGAAGAGAAAATGCTTAATATTCACTTTTAATATTTTTTTTAGTAGGAAGGAAAAATAATCTAGTTTGTATTTTTGGATGTTAAAAAGGAAATTGCCAGAACATACAAAAAAAAAATTAGCAAAAACAAAAAAAAATTAAGGAAAACGGAAGTTTTAGGCAAACTAGTTTTTAACAAAATCATTGTTTAGTTGTAATTCAAAAATGAACAAATATATTTTAATCAAATATATACATATATTAACATTTTCTATACATGGTATAATTTTCAAAATATTTTGACACTTTTTGAGCTATAAATAAAGGTTTAAAAATTTCAATTTTTTTTTTTAAGTTTTTTTTCATACATTGATAAAAAATATTTGATTGGTCAAAAAAACTTTAAAATGTAATAAAAGATTCATCATAAGTTATTACAGCTATTTAAAAATTTTAAAGATACATAAGTATATTTTTTTTAATAAACACTTAAAATTAAAATTTTGGTAAAATTTGCATATTATTTTGTTGATAAAAATGTATAAAATATTCAATTTATATAACTTAGTAGACATATTAAATAGTTATATATTTAAACAAAGAATAACGATTTTAGTTATTTTGTAGTAATTCAAAAACATTTTCCGAAGGGATTTGAAACTTTTACATACTTATATTATTATATTTTATGAACACAATGTCACAAAGACATTTTCGAATCATTTAGATTAATTTGCAATGTGAAAAAATAAAATACCTTACCATACTACTAATAGTAAAATAAATTACTATAGGAAGTAGCAACTAACATATATATCATGAAATATTAAATATTTTTTTTTAATTTATTGAAAAATTAGCTTATAAAATTATAACTATTATATCTCGACAATTACTCACGTATCATAAAATTTAGTTGATACATATATTACAAAATATTATTATTTATATTCATATTTATTGCCTAATGTAAAAGTATACAAAAATAAATATAATTTCATAAATAAATGTTTAATAAATGAACAACAAATAAGTGTAATTCTTGTTCTAATGAAATCTTCTATATTTAGCCTAATATAATTAATGTTAATTAGATGAAGATTATTGTACGTTTTATTGTGATTAATAAAGTAATTCAAAATTGTAGATAAGAAAGTTTTTAAAAATATGTTAACGTGAATTTGCGTTTGTTTTTTATACGGCTGCTAAAATAAATAAGAATATACAAATGTATTCTCAATTTAAAAATAGCCTAGCGTATATCTTAACTTTGGTTAAAATAATATAAAAAAAAAAATTAAATATATAAATTACTTTTGTGGATAAAAAGTATGGATTGAAATTAATATTAAGTTATACTTAAATCTAATTGTACGACAACATCTACAAGAATCCAAGAAACTTTACTACTGTATCTTACATTTATATCTACATTTTAATTTCTTTTATCTAACAGGTATAAAGTAGGTTAAAGTAGGTGCGAATAATAATATTTTTTTTTGTTTATAAAATATATCTTCCAGAAAAAAATGAAATGTTTAAAGATATAATAACATGATTAATAGTAAATAACTATTTATAAATGGTTTTATCTAAAGAAGACATCTAAATTATTCGGTTTCCATCTATATTCTATACAAATACAAACAATAATGCTTTAGGAAGGATATTTGAATAAATATTAAATTGGGATATTATCTTCTTAGATAAAACGTAAATATAAATATATATGTTCTATGATCTATCATAGACCTGTAAATACGATGATGATGGATCATAGCTTATGCGGCTGTTTGCGATATATTGTTAATATCCAAATGTCACGACTCATCAGTAAATACAAAATAGCAAATGTTCGTGCACTCGTGACGTATATCATTGAGAAATTATTACGTCAAGACTCAAGATTGTAACACCATTACAACAGTATGTACATAAAAGAATTATAATAAAAATACAACTCATTTTTTGTTGTGTACAAAAAAAATGCATTCATTGTAATTTAACGTAATTGTATATAAGTATGTGAATTGATGATCATTAATTATAATAAACGTATAGTATCATAATAATATATACAATAATATACCTGTACACGCTCTCGTCATAATATAGAAGAATTCGCAGCGGCTGATTCACACTTCTTTTTCTCATTATGTGCGGTGATTCAATATGCACTCCATGTATTACCTGCAATAACAATAAAAAATGGATAAAAATATTTGTATTAACACAACTAAGCATCATTTATCATAATAAAAAACAATTCATATAATTAACTATATTATAAACTTAATCCGTGAATATAATCACTTCAAATTATTTATTAAAAAAATACTTATATATAAAATAATTAAATGAATAGTTAACGAAAAACGATTCTGAGCAGAGACAGTTAGTCTGTCAGCCTATATTTTAAGGGATATATTTTTTTTTTTTATATTAATATTACTATTAGTCATTTATTTTTCAATTAATAATATGGTAAGTTAAACTTATTTGTCCGAAAAAAATAGTACATATTATACAAAAATTATTATATTATTTCATCTAATTTTAAAAATGTCATTGTATAGTAAATAATAATATAAGTGCCTAGTGGCAAAAAAATTCAAGTCCCTACGAATAATATTTTTAGAATTACTAATTTTTAGATTATTGTTATTATTCATTTTAATATCCAATTTTTCAAAAATGTAAACATCAAACGGCTAAAGAATAAAATTGCGCAAATGTATTTATGAGAATTTTAGGTTCTTGTAAAATATATGAAAAACCTATATTAAATGTTCAAGCCTTGAGCTAGTAAAATTAAAAATTTTATACGTTTTTAACTACAAAATAATTTGCAAGTTTTAATGATTTTAATGAAGTTTATCAAACTTAAACTTGAAACGCTTATAAAAAAAATTTGTTGCTATGTTTTTTCAAATATTTTTAAATTTTTATTAAAATAACTTACGTGGAACCTTGTAATAAATTGACAAGTATTTTGACCAAGTATAACAATTTTTATACATAATTTTTCCAAATTATTTTAAAAAGTACTGGGAAATTTTTACTTTTAACCCTCAAACTACTAACTAGATCCAATTTTCTGATAAAATCCAGCCTCAAAGAAGAAATTGAAGAATTTTTACTATTTAAAAAAGTGCCCATTCACAGACAAAAAAACATTTTTAAAAAAAAACACACATCATTGTAAAACCAATACGTTCAGAATTTAAAGTAGAATTTTATTAAGGAAATGATTTTATTTTAAAAGTACTTGTATATTATTTTTAATAATAACTATATTATAGGCGTGTACTAATATACACTATATATTTATTTTATTTAAATGGAAACCTTATAGAATACTTATAGTAATATATTAGACACACTTAATATGTATATACTATCTATGGTTCTATACCAATATATATTGGTTAAATAATCATTTCTATTATTTTTTAATGCATTGCGAAAACAAACGTATCTATATATTTCCTCAAAACCGTTTTCATATTATATTATTGATTTGCAGAAAATACTGCAAACACACACGTACCTAATTCAGAGATAAATTTAAGGGACCGAAATTACACAATAGAATAAACAAAAAAGAAATCCATAATGTTACATAACATTCAATAGCTAAGCAAAATAAAAAATATGTAATCTTATAGGTAGATTTCTTTTACCTTATTTATTTATTTCCTATAGTTTAAGCGGAATTGCAGTCAAGGTAGATTAATTACAGAATAACAAAAAAACAGGGGAAGTCGTTCTACTAAACAGTAGGTGTCGAGTGTAACTCGTTAGTCGTCAATCGTCATTGAGTAGATCTCTGAGTATAATGGTTGAGTTAAATTTGAATTCAATAATAAATCATAACATTCCCTACGAGACTACGAATAACGGTTCTGAGCGGAGACTGTGTGTCAACCTTTATTTTTAAATAACATAAAATGTATTTAAATATTTTGAAAATTGTTATCTGTAAAGAAAATAATTATATACGCAATTGTAAATTATAATAAAAAATTAAAATCACATATGTTAAAGAAAAATCATTATTTTTTGTTTAATTATCCAATGTCAAATAAATTTTATCTTCAAAGGTCTATAGAAAAAAAAATGTACCTAACCATTTTGATATTAATAAACTGCTGGCAAGATAAAATTATACGAACCTTGTTAAATGTTGCAATATCCTTGCTTATTAAAAAAAAAGCAAATATGAAGGTGATGATACACAAAAAAAAAACAGTGAAAATCAAAACACCCATCGCTTTGCTTAGAATCTAATTAATATTGGTATTTTTGTAGTTTAACCTAATACAACGTACCTAAATACCTAATTATATGAGAAATGTTTTTTCCGAAATTATAATGTTTTTAAATATATACATATAGGTACTATAAACCAGTAATAAATAGTCTCAAATTGTAGTTATTGTATTTTATCTACCATAATTTGGCCATTATATCAGGAAGTTGATGTTACGACATTTTTAACTATAATAATAGAGCTATGCATTTTAATAAACATTATTATGTGACTATAGGATTTTAACAAAGCATTGTTATTTTTTTATACCTGTATACTTCTATTATAATTTATATACTGCATTGTGCACATAGTGCGACTACATTATACCTAAGTATAATATATTATATATTCAAATTACATATTTTTTTTAACTTATAATTTTATATTCGTGGAACAAATACAATTTCAACTTTAACTTGAATGTAAGAAACCATTGTTATCGTATCGATATCGTTCATCAATAAAAGTTTAATTCAGTTGTATGATATCTATATGATATTGTATGTAATTTTCTTAACTTCGAATACTTAAACTTATTTTTAACGATGAATTTAGTTTGATAATTACAACTATATCAAAATATAAAATAGATTATAAATGCAATAAATATGTTTTCAATACTTACTTACATATATATATATATATCAAATAATCTTATATAATATTATATGAACGGGTCGAGAGTATAATATGTATAATAATAGGTACATAATAATAATACGCTCACCCGGTTGGCGATTACAACAGACTGACCGGTACCTATATTGAATAATGCAATATAATTTGTTGCACCCGTCTTACATGTGCGTAATAGGTAAATTTGCGTTCAGTAGTTCACGTTTAGTTTCATTAGTTTTAATATTAGAGTGAATTGAGATATATTACCAAACTTTAAAGTAACATTATTGTCAGGGTATTTTTTTAGATATTTTCATTTTAAAGCGAGTTATAAGTGTGTAAAATATTAAAATTTAAAAATGCGAACAAGTAAAATGAAATACAGTATTCGACAAACACATAGTTATCCATTTTCTTAAATAAAATATATATATATTTAGTAGTAAATAACAATAATAATAATATATTAACAATTAAAGGCCAACGCGCATTAAGCCTACAAATGTGAATTAAAAGGTGTTTTATTGCACCCGAATTAATTTTTGTATTTTTTATTTGGAATACACAATCTATAAATTATTTTACCTTAATCTAATACGCATTAACTATTGCATAAACACAAGTGTAACGTAAAACCCTTTTAACATATTGATTTTAATACATTTTAACTTTGATTATTGCAGCATAATAATTAGTTAATAAAATATTTAATTAAACTAGTCTAGTTGAGTAATATAAATAAAATGTTCATATTAGTAATGGTTTAAAGTAATCCGTGAAATTATATATTAATATAAATTGTCATGGTTTTATCTAGTTTATTGTTTATATTATTTTTTAGAAATTAAAAATGTAATGTTATTAAAAAATATCTACATTTTTTTTATAATTTCATAGCTATTAGTTAATATTGTGGTCAATAACAAAAATCCGAGTATAATCGTATTTCGTGCGTTGCACTTGACCCCCCCCCCTCCCTACAACAACCATTCATGACAATGCAGAAAAATTATTCTAGTAGTAAGGCTTTCTTTTATCTTAATATATTTAAAGCTATTATATCAACTAGTAAAAATAATAATATGTAACAGTTAAAAATAACAAAACTTTAAAGGAACCTAATAATGAATAGGCGACATAACAACCAACTTGCTAACAATTATTTTCAAACAATTAACTGTATAATAAAATGTACATATGTATATATAATACTTATAATAATATCATTTGAATAAAAAAAAATGTAGATTTTAAAATAAATTACATATAAATATAGATAATCAATAGATACCTAATATAAATCAGCTATATTTATAGTACATAAATACTATAGGTATAATACTCAATTTATATAACTTCTTGTCTGTTCTTTTTAAAATATAAAAAAAGGTCGGCAAGTGAGCACCGCTCTGCTATACAGTATGTGTCGAGTGGAACACTTTCGTGAATGTGTTAAATTTGATATAAATCATTGTATACGAAAAACGATTCTGAGCAAAGACGGTCTATCAGCCTGCTTAACTAAGTGTATTCTATGATATTATTACTATTGAAATAATATTACGCTCAAATTTTTTTTTAATTTTCAATTACAACAAATTATGAAAAACATTGTATTACATATTCAAGTATTTAGGTTAACTGAAAAAAATTTTATCGGCAATAATAAAAAAAAAAAATAAAAAAATCCCCAATATCTTTATGCTTATAAATAACTCAAAAAAAGTCAAAATATTTTGAAAATTTTATGGTGTATAGAAAATGCTTATATAAAAATTTGGTGAAATATTTATGTATTTACGGTCATTATTTCTTTTGTTATATTAGAAATAAAAATAAATTTTGTTAAAAATTTGCTTTGCAAAAAAAATCCCGTTTTTCCTTATTTTTTTTTTTTTGTTTTCCTATCAGAAAAGATGATGATGAAGAAAATCGAAGCACTTTTACTGCACTAAAACGTGATGACAGACACAAAAATAAACATAACATTGTAAAATCAATACATCCATCGCTCCACTCGAATCTATAACATGAAATCAATTATATATGTACATTTAAGGATGTGTAATGTGTTTCTATAAATGTATTATGCTAATTATAATTATTATGCGAATTTAGTATCATATTGGGTATGTGATTGAAATTAATTGATGTAGTCTGGATATTTCCATTTCTACAGTGTATTCACTGTAGTTGGAACTTTATTTAGTTACATTGGTACTTCTTATACGTAACGACTCATCAAGCCGTGTCAAATATGCACATATTAATAAAATGTTTTATGTCAAATGCATGTTTTTATAATGATAATAATATATTTCTAAATATTATTATTCAATTATTGTAAAATTAAGTCAACAATTGCAACATAACTGTTTTGATATTATTATTATTTATTAGTAACGAAATAAAATGTGTAAATTATATTTTATATATTTGATATTACGTCAAGACAAAAACAACATGCAGATTTATTTTTGATAAAAAAAAAAGGCATTATCTATGACAGGAAATTAAATGAAATACATAACCAGAGCGAATATAACATACAGATAAAACATTTTTATGAAAACTGCGAATAAAATTATTAAAAAATGAAACCACATTATTTATTGAAAAAGTCATATTCACGTACTGAAATACTTACCCCAAATTTTGAATGTTTTTTGACGTTAAAAATAAGAGACCAGTATAAAAATGGAGTTTGGTATTGTTTAAAAAAAAAGTTGAATAATTCAAGAGCTATAATTATTATCTGTTAAAAGACAATAAAAAAATTAACTAATCGTTCAAAAATCAATTTTTGTTTCAAATTCTATGGAATTTAAAAATATGTAATCATTCAAAAATTGTAAAATTTTTTTTTAAAAAAATACTAAGTAATAAACCTAATTTTGTTCGAAATAATATTTTTTTATGATTTCAAATTATGTAAAAGTAAATATTTTTAACAGAAGTAAAATATACTTTTTCGAGATAATGAATGTACCGTAAAAATAATCACTCTGTATAGTGATTTAAGAACTACATTTTCAAATAATTATTTTCACAAAAGTTGACAAAGAACCAAAATAATTTATTACAAATATAACTATATTATTATTTATTTTAAATGAAATAACATACAAGTTGACACATATATTTTTATTTGAAATTTGATATTTAATTTTTTTTTTATATTATACAAAGATATTTTTTATTTATAAGGGTAAATTTTACGTATAAAACCGTGGCCAAAAAATGTAAATATTTATAATAGTTAAAAGTATGAAAACAATACAAATCTATTATACACGTTGGCAATGTTTTTTTATCATTATTATTATTTCAAAAAATGAAGAGTTTGATACTATTTAATTATTAACTAGATACACAACATATTATTATATTATATATTATATTCAATTCTAGTAAGAAGTATAGGTGATATATGTAGTGATATAGACGCAAAATTAATTTAGTCAGCCGTGTGCCTTCTGGAACTATGCCATGCGATTATACAATCATTCGATTGTGCATTACAAACCGTTATACAGAGATTCATCAGTTCATCACGTACAAATTGACCGAATGTTGTAAGATTCATTTGTTAGACACGAATATTATTGACTATTGTTATTCCTATAATGTGTAGATAGTCATGGCAAACGTAGTAGAAATTATTGCTTTGGTGAGAAAATATATTTTCAGTTTACTGAAAAACAATAGTCGTATTGAACATTTTTAAATCTATTTATCAATATAAAATCTTCGCTACCTATTAAGAATAAAAAGTATTTTCCAAAAAATCAACTTAATTTAAATTAAACAAACATTAGCTACTATAGATAACCATAAACTGTTTCCAAAAAAGGTTTTATAAATATTAAATACGCAATAATTTATAGTTTGTTAATAATTAATGGCTTACCACTTTAATAAAATAATCTTTATTTAAGTGGAAAAGTATGCATCAAAAATATTTATAAAAATAAATTTATGGAAAAATTACGATTATTAATATTATTAGTGTATGAATATAATTAAAACTTCATAATTATAAAATAGATTATAGGTAGGTATTAAATTTTTTTTAATTGATTTTGTTTTAAAATATTACAACATAATAATATGTTACATTTACCTACTACTATTTGATACATTTTTACATTATATTTATATATATAGTAACTATTTGTTACGTGTGATATTAGTAAACAGTATTTATTCAAGTGAGTAGTGACAAATTAAAATACATAGGTAAATAGAGTTTATAAAAATAATAAGAATAATATGTTGTGTGTACGTTGTCGTGGAAATCTTCGGAGTCTATCGATAAGGAGTAGATACATCATATGGCAGCCGGAGTTATGACGTCTATTTTTGTTTTGAATTCAAGTCGGTAGATTTAAGCTCCTTCTAATGTTTGAAGTTTTGCGTGAAAGCTTTTTAATTCAGTTTTAATTCAGTCTTGAAAATGGGTTCCCATATCATTATAGACTTGTTTATTTTTCATGAACCATGCAGCACCTTATTTAAGCATATCCGTAGGAATTAGTTTTGAAGCGTCTGGACTTATAATTTTTTATAAAAAAGACTGACGCCCACACTCAGGTAAGGGATTAACAGCCGGATTATTAAGGTGTATAGTAGGAATGAAGATTTTGTTTGGGGAGTTCATTTGAAGTTTAGTAATGGGTAGAGGGTTTTCATTTTGAAATAGTCTTACGTGAGTTTTTTATTGATAATAGAAAGGTATAATATCATCTATACTACGTAAATAGTATAATATTTTAATAAAACTATTATATATCTTTATAAAGTATATAAAAAATATAAAAAATATTATTAAGTATTTTATAATTGCTATGATACGAAAAAAAATAATAATAATTTAAAAAAGACAGTAATACAAATATTTAAATATAGTATTTTAGATAAGATATACAAGGGAATTTACTAAATCTAGAGCGGTTGATGAATGTAATGAACAAAACAATAAACATATATTTTGAATTTTTGTAGTATGTAAAACGTTATTAATTATTAAATAATGAAAATAAATTTTCCTCTAATAATGGGATAAATATAAAATATAAACTTACGCATAAGATATATTATAATAAAGTAATACATGTATCAATAACATATCTATATGTAATATATGAAATTCCACATTTGTATACAATTGACGAATGTATTGAATAGTTTGTTTTTATGTAGAAATAAAACAAAGATATATACCTACTGTTATAAAAGTAAATATTTATATTTCCTAAATATACAGCTACAGAAAATAACAATAACATAAAAGTTATGTAAACAAACTGTAAAAGTTAATGTAATACAATTTCAATGTTTGAAGAATCTATTAATTTGCAATTCACACTCAATCACAGTTCAAATAAACTAATTTAAAAGTCGATAAAATTAATATCTAGTTAAAAAAAGTCTTCTTTTGAGGTGTTAATGTAAATACAATTAGGAAGAATAAGATAAAAAGAACAAATTAATAATTATTATTCAAAAGTTGCTTACTCATAACTAAATTGTGTACACGTGATTCGTATTTATACCTACATTCAACAAACCTCCCGCAATTAGTCATATAATACATTCGCTATTTGAATATTATACAATAATTTCGTCTACAATATATATAAATCATTTCGTAGACTAAAAAACACATACTACATAACTATTTAGAACACAGTTTTTTACACATATATAATTGAATTTCATGCTCAACTGGCAGAACAAAATTTCCGGTATAAACGTGTTAAAAAAAACTACTAATATATACGTTATTATCCATAAACTACGATTTATTAAGATTAAAAATCACATTCGTCGAAAATTCTTATATATTTAACTAGTGAGTAAGTATAATAATAAATATGGTACACAATTCCAAAATATCGTTATTTTAAACTTGATATATACCTGTTAGTTTGCTAAACTAAAAATGTAACAATACATTTTTTTTTGAAATTACTAATAAATAATAATAAAGCCAAAATGTTGCAGTACTGTTATATATATATATCACGTATACAGTTTATACCAATGCCTACTAAAATTTATGGAAATTAAAAACTACTGTCACCACGGTAAAATATACAATATTTACTAAATATTTAGAAACTATAAACTGACTTACATATTGATGATGATGATACAAGTACATTGAATGTTTCTAATGTATATAATATTCATTTAAAAATATTTTTAACATTCAGTTATAATAAAGTGTTAGATTGTTTTTCTCAAGATTAATACACTTATAAAAAATATATCGTAATTCTTAAAAAATGTTAAAACATAAACTATTTTGTGAATAATATTTTAGATGAGAACATTTTTATGAATTAATACGTTAATACACGTGAAACTATTCACTGTTGAAAAAATAACCATTGAATAAGTTAATTTCAATAGACTTTATGTAAATAATTTCAAGAATTAATTTATTGGTTATATTCGTTTGCATAGAAACTATTTTGTCAAAACTATGGTACTTTAGACGCCTAAAAGTATTGTTTTTTTATAGGTAATCTAACAAACCAGTATTATTTTCCTAGTACTTTTTTACATACAAATATATAGATCCAAATATCACAAGCGTATGCATAAACGTACTACGATATTAGTTTAATTATTACATAGACCTTAATATAAATAAATAATCTCGATTCTAAGCAGAGCTAAGTTTTATATGTCTTATATTTATATTTTTTTAGGATGTTTAAAAATGTTTAAAATTATGAGAACCAACATAGGTAGTAAAAATTTAAAAAATTTATAATAGTAATATAATATAATAATTAGGTATTTGATGATACATCAGTGATGTCACTATATAATTTCAAGCCTATTCTACAAATTTCCTAGTAAGTACTGGGTTAGATAAAATCGTCTAGTTTTATTAAGTGGAAGTGTTTCAAAGACGTTTATCAAATGTATTTAGCTGAATCAGATTTAGGTATACACTCATTGTTTATGTTACTAGTGAGAGTTGGCCATTATTATATATAAAAAATAATAATAATAATAATATAAGTTGTATTTTAAGCCACCTGTATAAAAAATTATGAAATGGGCCTTAGATTGTAACAAATTCACCGATTATGAATGCGTTTTTCTAAAGTGCAGCAAAATAGCAAAACTGTATATTAAGTATACAGTTTGTTAAATCAAGTTCATCATAAATTTTATTATTTTTAAAGTTTTTTTTTTTGTTTTGGAGAATACTAAAAAAAAATTCGAAACACAACATCCATAAAGTATCAACTCGATGAAACTTTCAGAACACAACTTTTACTATAGACAAATCGATATAAAACCTGCTTAAATGAAAAATATTGCTCAGATGCTAAAACTAACATACGAAATACATAATTTATAATTTAAAATACAGTCCTTGATAATTGAACAGTTCATTTAGATTCTGAGTGAAGCAATAAATGTATTGATTTTATAATGTTTTATGTTTTTTTGTGCTGATAATCAACTTTTGGGGCCGTAAAAATAATTTGATTTTCTACTTTAATATCTTTTCTGGTAGGAAAAGGAGTCTTTAAGGGGGTTAAAAGTAAAAAATTCCTAATAATTTTCAAAAGCGTCAGGAAAACTAAAAAATAATAAAGGAAGTTTTCGAAAAAATCAATTTAGTTTTTGGTGTAACTCAAAAACTAATAACTGCAGAAACCTTATATGTTCACCAAATGTTTATTTTATCATTTTATATGTATGATACAATTTTAAATATTTTTAAGCTATTTATAAACATTTGAAATTTTCTATAAATATCGATAAAAAAAAATATTCACTGAGTCAAAATGTTAAACAATTTAATACAAAGTTCCTCATAGTGTAATACATAAAAATTGAGATATCGATAAAGTAGCAAACTGTAGCAGCTATCCTATCTGGCCCCTTATAATCGGAGTTGTGTAAACTATTAAGACCCTCGGTGATCTCATCTAAGGTAAGTGAAACATCGCATAGTAAATGAAAGTATCTGTCTATTTGAAGAGAATCTAATTTATTAAGGGTTGGATTTAATAATTTGTATATAGTAGAGAAGTGGAAAATAAAAAGTGAAGAAATCTGTGATCCAGAAGCAAGTTTATCACCAAGGTGCATTTCTTCTGGAATTTCTGAGACAATTTGTTTAATCCGAATATACTCCCAGAACTTACATGGGTCTAATTGTAGCTTATTTTGGCAGTTGTATATATGTCTTTAAAGATTTCTTAAACATTGCTTTGCATTGAGCTTGTAAATGTGAAAAATTATGATAATCTCCTCGAGATCATGTTAATTTAATTTGTTTATGTGCTATTTTTTTTTTTACATTATAAGAATTTTAAGTTCACTAAGTATCCATGGAGAAAAGTTTGATTTATGAAAGACTTTAAGTGGTATAAATTCGCCTATTACATTATGAAAAATATTTTGGAGGAAATCAGCAGGAAATCTGATAGTTTATCAAAAGCTGTATTCCAGTGTATTTGACTTAAGGTAGATTTGATTGCGTCATAATTTGCTCGCTTAAAGTCCTTAAAAGTATGATCATTACTGAGCAGTGGACAATTATCTTGAAGAGGATACGTAATTGATAGAGATGGGTGATGTGTCACACGGCACAAGATATTCGGAGGCTAGTTCCACATTTAGATTACAAATGTTAAACACAAGATCAAATAAAGCGTCTTCTGGTTTTTAATTCCATTATTTTGAGTAAAATTTAAGAAAGTGTATTGGTGTCTGATTAATCTTACATTTTATTTGCTGTTCTACTAAATATCACGTTTTCATCATATCACACGTCGCTCCTAGCAACTTAAAGTCACCACACACAATATTTAAATCATATGCGTATGCCTGCCATACACTATCAATTGCGGTAACATGATTTTCATATACATCTAGTATCTACACTGGCAAATGGTGGTAGATAAACCCCAGCTATCAATACGCTACGCTCGTCTAGTAAAGAAAGTTTTACAAAAGTTTGTTCAACTTTATTATTAAGTGGACAAACGTTTAACGGTTTCAGTAATTTTTTAACGGAAACAAGTGTTTCACCTACTCGTAAATTAGTACTTGTATTTCTACTTCTGTCATATCTAAAAATTAGGTAATCACTAGAGAATAACTCAAAACTCAATATATCATTAGAAAGCCAAATTTCAGTAAAAACATAAATATCATATTGAAGTAATATTAGATTTAATATAGTTCAAAAACCACGTATATTTAGATAATAAATTTTAAGAATAGTATTCAAATTATTATTATTAAAACTATTTTTATTCAAATTCAAAAAGTTATTTTTAAAAATATTAAAGTTAAATAAAAAAAATTATTAAAAATTGATTTGGCAACCATACAATTATGACAATTTAAATTATAACCAACATGTAAACCTAAATTCGAAGTTATGTGTTCTGGAGTACTCGGCTTGGTTACATTCCTGCTGTCGGTTGACGATGAACATAGTTTTTTGAATTAGAGTACCACTGTTGGGATACCTTTAACATAACTAATAGTTAAATTACTATATCCTTTTTGTGTCCTTAGTTCCATTTTTTTGTGTGCTGCACATAAAAGTTCTCTCTCTATCATAGGTTTATCTCAGACTACTCGAACCCCAGTGACCGTTTGTACACCAGATTTTATTTTCAAATTAAAATCCTTGATTATAATAGAAACAGCGTCTCTGTAACCACAGATAATCTTAATTGGACGAGCTGTTAACTCTCTACCTTTACCAAGACGAATAATATTATATTGATCATTAATTAGTATAGAAAAAGGTTCAAAAATTGAAAATAAAGAAGATCTACTATCTGCCATTCTCTGAGATATTGACGAAAATTCAGATTCCGGCACACCATATACAATAACATTAGATATACATGACATAGCTTCTGATGAATGACTTGTGCGATAAGAGCAGAGGAGGTATTACAGTTGTTAGTAACTTACATGTCTAATTGTTTCACTTTATCACTGAGTACATTCAACTCAACATTCAAATTAATATTTTCCTCTTTGAGTAGCTAAATCATTAATGCTATTCTTTAATTTTGTATATTGTATTTTACTCTCTTCAAGAATATTATTTTGCGTATTCTGCAATGAAGCAATGGCAGCCATAATATCACTATTGGTAGGAGTAGTACAAATTTTATTTTATCTAGTAATCATCGATCATGGGCTCTTTTGGAATGTTACTAACGGCATATTTCAAAACAAGGCTGCATAGTATGCAACCCAATAAACTTTTTATACAGACAAATAATTCGGAGTACAGAAGAATTGAGTATTCGTAAATAATGACACCAAGCGTTCAAGTCTCCACAGTTATGAAGTAAGAGACAATATTGTGCACAAATATCAATAGGTAAAAACGGAATGGAATGGTAATATCATTTCATCTATGTATCTCTACTTCAATGATCGGCACGTAAAGTTGACAAAAATAATACATAAAGAATTTTTTTGGAGTTGTAAACATAAACACTTATGCCTAAGTTCTTAATATGCTACATTGAACAGAAATCAACTACAAACGTCTTCAAATAACAATTAAATAATCAAAAATACTATAATCACTGTTATCACTGTTATTACATTATACTGTAATACATTAATAATAAAATAAATTACTTTAATAGCAACAATAAATTATATAAAATATAAGATATAAATACTTAGTAATATAGGCTGACACACCGTCTTGGCTCAGAATCGTTTTTTGTATACAATGATTTTATATGATTGAATTTAAATTTAACACATCCATGACCCACACGACACCTAATATACAGCTGATCGGTACCCATTTACCTTCCTATTTTAAAGTGGTAAATACTAGTTATTACAAAACAACCATAATTGTTTATTGTTCAGAGTTCTATGAAAGTAATAGCATCGACAATTATAGATTTCGATACCATCAATTGATGTTACTATATTATAATTTATTTATTATATACATCCAATTTAAATATAGGAATGTTGTAAAACAGAAAGTGATGTAACAGTAATACGTATTTTTGTAGTATGGTATATACCTACCATAAGGAACATTAAATAGAGAATAGAATATAAGTACCTAATCAAGAATGAGAACAATGCATATCCGGAAATAACAAATTTGGTATTCTATGGAAAAAACTATATATACCTATTACGTTATGTCTAGCTGTCTAGGTAATCATTCCTAAGAATGTTTTTTTTTTTTTAAGAACAATGGTTTACGAATTGTTGTTGTAATTCAAGAAAGAAAGCACAATAAATAATAATTAACAATATATCAAAAATATGATTAATCAGTGGTATTTAATATTTAAAATATTTTCACTCTGAGGTCTTTTGAAGGTTAGGTTAGCCGTTATAATAATCAATATAAATCACAGTTGGGTCTTTCGTAATTTCATGGTTTTTGGCATCTCTAAGAAGTGGTCAAAATTATATTTAATAGGTACCTATTTCAATAGTAATTTTAACTTAAAAGATAACTAATATAACCTGCCTAAACTATATACTGAATAAATATTACCACTCATCAATGTATTACATGAACATTGAACGGTGAATAAGAATTATAAAAATATAACTCGTGTAGTCGCGTATATAGCCTATACACTGTACGTACTGTATAGCCGTATAGATATACACATAATATGAATTATATGTACTTCTATCAAAAGTTAGTTTAGAAATTATACTTAAATTTAATATTCATATTATACGAGTAGGTTAGACATTTTAGGACCTAATAAGTAATAGGAATTATTCAAAATAGCAACTGTAAAATAAACGTAAAAATTTCAAAACATTATTGGAACAAACAAAAAAAACATATTAATAATATGAAATATTTTAAATCTTGATTATGATTGACAGTTACAAAAAAAAAAATAAACAAACAATTTATCAATCATATTAACTACGGATATTTCAAAGCATATAATATTTGCGCATGACAATTTTATAATTATTGTTATTATTCCACATAACTAAACTTACTATAATACTACCTGTTTTTTCTTGGCACTATTAATTCGATGTAAAGAAAAGAATAGCAAAACAAAAAATGTAAATAACAACCATATAAATTGGATAACAATGACCGTTCTAAGCATAGTAAAAACCGAGGTAAAAACGCAACAAATAATATTGTAAACATACCTTAGACCATGGATTAAAATAATGCATAATAAACATAGAATTACAAAAGTTTCATTGTAAAAAATAAAATAATAATATCCAATTATTAAAAACAAATATTTAAATCAGTTATCAAAACAATTACATATTAGATATATATAGGTTAAATAGTTTTGTTTAACCGCAGTAATAATAGACATACATTTATTTTTATTTGGAGCAGGAGAAAGGAAACGATTGGTTTAACATTCAGTGTTTTACTTTTTTATGAGTATGTATTTTTATTTTAGAAAAACATCCTCAAGGACATATCTGGACTGAAAAGTGCACTAAGTTTTTAGACTTAGATATCTCAACATTGTAAATAAATTGAACAACGTAATTTAAACAAGTCAAAATTGCAAATATCTTATCACTTTGTTGTATTGCGTATATTTTAATAATGTGTTCAAACTAAAATAACAGTTACGGATATAAAATATTATAAATACGGGAATTTAAATTCTTTAATAATATTAGCCTACTTTATAAACGTAATAAACTTTATTAATAACCATTTAAAAAATATAAGTTACGATGTTAATTTAATAATACTAACTATAGCAATACAATAAATAGTCCTAAAATCAAAGAATATAATTTTTTCATTTTACCTATCTAATGTATAAGTAAATAAGATCACAAAAAGCTCAAAACATATTATTTTAACAAAAAAAACCAAAAACAAATGTTTAGTAAATATAACTGTATTGATCTTAAATATTAAACAGTAATTTAAAAATTAATTTTTTAACACAAACATACACAAATTTAAAGTTTGAATATGCTTTTACAGACAAATCAGATCTCAATTTAATTAAAAATATATGAACATAAAAAATATCAACTTATCAAAGTTATTAATTATCTAAACTGGAAAATAGAATCAATTTTAATGGAGCTTTGCTAATTTTTTGTACTGTCCTACAATAATAGTCTTACACCCATATAGTCATATCATATTGAACACTTGTTTTTGTAAATGTAAATCTATATGTTGCATAACGGTTCTATGAGTCTGGTATAAAAAGAACAGACAAAACTGGTTTCCTGCTATTTTTTTTATCGTAAAACGCTTCTAACAGTATAATAAGTAATAACATTCTTAACAAAAAAACAGGTTTTTGTTTGTTATTTAAGTTTTTTTAGGAACTAAATAAAAAGTTCAATGATTTGAACTGCATATGAGGCACTAGTTAAACTTAAAGTTCCTTAAAAATAAGATAAATTGACACTAAATCTACATATTATAATAACTTATAAAACAAGAAAAATATGAATGCAACGTTGTATTGTATAACACAACATATATTTTTGAATGCCAACGTGATTTTCGATGATACTAGAATATATTATAGTTTGAAGCAATAAAATTAAAATATAAAGTTATGTTTTTTATTAATTTTTATGAATTACATAATTTATAAAATGTATATAAAACAATAAAAGTTTTCATACAAACTGGACATACTAATACATAATAGGAACATTGGTACATATTATTATGTATTATTGTTTTAAAATTAATTTAAATATAGACTATATTGCAGAGTTATAAAATAAACTAAATACTTATCATTGTAGAACATATTCTAAGCACATACATTTCAGACATCTACAAATTAAACAAAGTTGTTTAAAAAATTCAATGACGCAATTAAAGTATACAACACAAACCGACATTGAAATCGTGTTATTGAGGTTAATATTACATTACCTACTGTTTTATTCGAAACAGTATTTAAAACTCAATCGACAGAAGCTGATAAATATTTTGTGAAATTTTGCCAAGTGAAAACAAATACGTTATAGGAATAATCATTACGATAGAATTGTAACACCATTTAAACGGTTGCCAAAAATAAATGTTGAGTTGAAATCGAATTGTGTGCTCCTCGTCATACATATGATTTTCTCACATGTTCTTTTTAATGTAAAATAGCAATATTATCTAGTGATGCGACTTTCACCAGTTAAATGTATTATTTATCCGTTCCATCGTCTAAATTTATTATAATGTCGGAAAAATATAGAATGTATGTTTAAAATCACATTGCAGACATTTCATTATTACCTATGTTCGTTCTATTAAATAATAACTCATACATTATTTCAAATTTTATTTAACGGAAAATTACTAATTACAAAAACTAAAAATATACATAAACAATAATAGACTATTTATGATTTAATAACGTACCAATAAATTAGTAACAAAAAATATGTTTTCTTCTAGGATTTCTTATTTCTTGTAAATAAATATAAAAAAAAGTATCGAATATAAAATAGGTTGATAATTTTATGATAAACAATGGTAAATTAAATAACTACATATTTTATTTAAACTAATACTCTTTTTTTGGTTCTTTAATTAGACATTAACTAAATTACCCTAAGATAATAAACCAACCAGGTAGGTAAAATAAATAAATTATGTAATTTATACAATTAGTTAGAAATTTGAATCATTACATAATCTAAGAAAACAATAGAATATAGGTACTGTTAATAATTAACATTAATTTTGATATTATATAAAGTACTAAACAATTACAACTTTATTTCCATCTATGACAATATAACTGTACTTTCGTATATATTTTTTTCATAATAATGCAAGTATACTATGTACATTTTACTTATTAAATTAATTGAATAATGTAATGATTTAGACATATAAGTAAACCTATACCCGTATCATATCTAATTATAAGATTAAACTATAAAATGTTTATTCTTACATATAGGTTACTTTTGTAGATTATTAATATAGTATGTTATATGTAGTTGTATGTATTTTGTAGTTTGTATATTTTATGAAATATGCCAAATTCACATTATTAGTTATTATAAGAAGTGAACAAAATAAAAGATTCTCTTCACAGTTATACTAATTATTTCAAAAATATTTTTTTCTGAAGTCATTACAAAACAACATTTTTGGAAAAATTATACTTGTTTCTATTTTGTATCGTTATAATTTTTTAAGTAATAACAATTTTTGAACAATAACATACATTTTTGGTTTCATTTTCTAAGCAGCGTATTTTTTTTATCATCTTTTGAACGAGTAATTAATTATTATAAGTTAATAACTTAAAAGTATTTGAAGTTTAGATGAACTGAGTAGATTAGAACAGGGATGCTCCACAAATGTTGGTCTGCTGTACAATAGGTGTCGAGTAAGTCACTATAATGGACGTGTTAAATTTGAAATCAATAATATAAAATCATTGTATACTAAAAACAATTCTGAGTGAAGACGAACTTTCAGCACATATCACCGAGTATATCTAATGATACTATTGTTATTAAAGTAATTTATTTTACTATTAGTAATACAGTAGAATGAATTATTTTTTTCCGAAAACATTGCATTGAAAAATATCATTGTGTGTATAAAATATAAAAATCTACTTTAAAAGTTTCAAGTTCTCGCGAATAATATTTTTAAATTACAACAAAATAACTAAAATTGTTATTCTCCGTTAAAATATCTAAATTTGTCCAAATTAAATGCTTTTAAAATAACTGTATTTTATATTTTTTAGATATTTTGTTTACAGTACATTTTCAATCTTTAACTATAAAAGTTGAACATTTTTATAAATATTCAACTATAAAATAATTAGCAAATTTTCGTGATTTTAATGTTGTGAACATTTTAACTTTAAAGTTTAAGTTCTTATAAAAAAAAATCTTACCTGTGTATCATTAATATTTTTAAACGCTTGTATAACAACTTATGAGGAACCTTGTAATTTTCAAGTTTTTTTACCAAGCGAAAATTGTTGTATCAATATTAATAGGAAAAAAACTAAAAAAAATTTTGAAAATTGTATTTTGTATATAAAATAAAATAATATAATATTATGTAATACTAAATAAACATTTGACGAACATTTTTGAATGACAACAAAATATCAAAAAAAATATCATTTGAGGAGAAATAGTTATTTTACGGGTCAATATCCAATTTTGTAATTATTTATACCCAAAAGATAGTAAAAAATTAATATGACGTTCAGATACATTTTTTTATTACACTTATAACAACTTATGAGACACCTTATATTAAATTTTCAAGTGCTTTAGTGCTATTTAGCTTTGACCAAGCGAAATATTATTTATGGATAATAATTGAAAAGAAAATTTCCTATACCTATATATAGCTAAAAAAAAATCAAAAGATTTTGAAAATTTTAAAATGCATGGAAAATGGTCATATAAAGTTTTGGGGGAAATTTTAAGTATCTACGGTCATTAGTTTTTGAGTTACACTAAAAAACAAAATCGATTTTGTCAAAAATTGGTTTTACATAAAAATTTGTATTTTTCTTTATTTTTTTCTTCAGCCCATTTAAAAACTATTAAATAGGGAATTTGTTACTTTTAATACTCCAAGTACAAACTGGATTCAATTTTCTACCAGAAAAGATACTGAAGTATAATATCAACATTTTTACTACCCCAAAAGGTGATGACAGATACAAACATTTTTGTTACTAAAAACATTCACCGCTTTACTCAGAATCTAAAACTTAAATAATTGTCGAGAAAGTAAATGTTTACTTTAAAAGAACCACCGTGTACCATCATATATTACATTCTTAGACAAATTGCCAAGTTTTTAATCCTAATTCTAATTTATAGAAGTATGTAAGAGTGAATTCGAAGAAAAAAACTTGATATTGTCTCCATTCATGGAAGTACATGAATCATAGAAATCATTAAATTATATACATATATTATAATTTAAAATTTTTTTTATAAAAATGTATCAATGAGATTGTAATAGTTATATTAATCATTGGTAGCTGGGGGTAACATCACAAAAACTCCAATTATGGAAAAATGTGTATCGAAATTTTATGATTTCGTTTTTTTCCGTTGCTATAGTAACATAATTATATTATTTATGGGTTGCTAGGGACAACCTAAATACTATTAATTTAATTAATGCTATTAAATAATTACAATGTTTAAAAAAAAAATTATACATTGAACAGTTGATACCTACTAATTCGTTATCTATATTATTATAATCATATCTATATATTCAAGACAATCTATGCATAATAAAACTAAGATTTTAAAATCTAATTATTAAACATATAGGTGCATGAATATTTTATGTCAAAAATGTCTTCTTACGTAATATGTAAATATATTTATAAAAATAATTTCGTATTTTACAGCTTCCTTAGTAAGAAGGCCTATACAGAGTTCCGGGGTTTCGTCAATATATATGGTATACTTGGTATTCTGATCCGTTATTTTAGTATAAGCTAGCTTTTACTTTCATATTCTACACAACGTTGCACCAATAAATTATTTAATAGAGTAGGTTTACTTGTTGTGACGGTTTCGGTTTTACTCTACGTATTTAATATAGGTATATAGACATTACACTACACAGAAGGTTCGTTGTGTTCTTTTTTTATATACCTGGAGGCTATCACGATTTACCACGGAAATAATACGTGTGTGTAACGCCCATTCGGTCTCCAATATGCAATTTTATTACTTTGTGGTTTTTAAGCAAAACGTATAACTTATACTTTTAAATAAAATATTTAAGTTAAACTAAAAGAATTTAATTTTATTAACTATGGACACAGAGCTGTAAGAATTTATTTTGTAAATTAAAAACATTAAAAACAATAATAATTAAGTACATGTATAATTAGTCATAATCCCAAAAACTCATTAATTAACTAGTTATAAATTGTTATTATAATAAATTTAGCCTAACCATTCTATCAGTAGGAATGTAGGATGAACCTATAATATGCTATTATTTTACCATAACAATTTTTCTAGAACCATTTTCATCTATATTTTAGAAATCATTGATCACCGGATATTAACAATATTATCTAAAATATTGTCAATTATCTATATAGGGTGATCTATTTAAAGTAAGACATTTATTTTTTTAGAAAACACCAAAGTTTTTGAAAATATTTCTTTTACGTAATTTTAAGTCATAAAAATCAATATTTTTAAAAAAAAATGTTACTATTTTTTATTGTTATCATTTTTCAAGTTTTTACTCTTTAGAATCACAATTGACATATATCTTAATTTCATAATCCTAAGTAGAATATTATATAAGTGGTATATTATAAGTTATAACTTAAAAGTATATTAAATATTGATGAGCGAAACAATAGACTAACATTTCGCAGGTTACCTCTGGGTTATCACTCCACTCCACTTCACTCCGCTCCACTCATCTTAACTTGAAATACTGTAACTCATAAACTACAAAATTTGATTTTTATGTATCGAAGTACTCCAAAAAAATATTCTGCTTACTTCTTAGGAATAAGGAATTCAAAAAGTAATTTTATTTGCAAAAATGTTAATAGTTTTTTTAAATAATTAGTGTCTTACGTAAAATATATCGTCTGATATTAAGTATATAAATTAATAAATTGCATTATCAAATAATTTGATGCGCTTAAGTTAAATATTATAATTGTTTACCAAAATATGTTGTGATAATAAAAAACAACAGTTTGTTTGATCATTTTAATACTTGCGAACATTTTATACTTACAAACGCTAAAAAATAATGCCAACATAATATAAAACACAAATAAGATAACAGGTTTACAGACGAGTTGATGACCCAATCTCCTAATAACCTTTAAGAACATTATTTATAACTCATAAGTTATAAGATTGGTTTTTTAATATCACAGACAAAAAATTCTAAATAATAAAACTTTTTTCGACATTTTACGATTGACACATACGAGTATATGTATATCTCGTATATGTTATACACAATAGTATATACAATTATTTTATCTTATATAGTTATATAGAATAAATCTATTCTACTATTTAACAAAATATATATAAAAAAAATGTACATTTTCCTATGTTTTAATATTTATACTTACATATTATACACCATTAGTCTTAGATTCATTACAATATTATGTACCAAAGTATATTAATTTTAAAATAACGCACAATACGCATTGTGTTGTAGTAACAAAAAAAAATGTTACTTTTAAAATTGAATATCAATATTTCTTAAGAAGAGTAAAGCCCATAAACTAACTGAATAGTATATAATATTGAAACAACGTGATATATTCTAGATAACTATACTTATACATTCAATTTCAACTTCACCTAATATTATTATCATTATTCGAATAGAAATATTAAACATTTTGATTCGCTAACAAAATTAACGACTAAATTAAAAACAAAGAATTATCCAGACCTAGATCTTTAGAAAGTCTAATAAATAGCTTCAATAACTATAATATTTTCGTAATATATATAAATCTAAAAATTTTTATAAAAAAAAAATTCCTGATTATAATTACATTATTATGCTTTTATTATTTAGGCACCAATTTAAAATTAACTTATACAGTAGAATGCACAAAGGTATACCTACATACATAAAAAGCATTTAAGCTTTAATCACTAAAAATATAACACATTAAAGTGAATTTATAACTAAAAAACATTAATTTAGTTTTTTTTGTTAGTCCGTGAAAGGAGTTTATAAGTACCTATGTTCATATCATTCAAGTGTTTAAATACTTATCAATATATTACTATTTAAGTGTTAAATTTCAAAAATAATACTTCCACAACAATTGCAGACTCGTAAGATAATTAAATAAGGCCATTAAATTACTCAAAGAATACATAATACATAAAATATCTATAAATTATAAAATGCACATCACATTTTAAATTCTGAACGGAGCGATGATTGTATTGATATTACAATGATGTTTTTTTTTGTAAAGAAAGTGAATCTAGTTGGTACTTTAAGGGGTCAAAAGTAAAAAACTCCCCATAGTTTTCAAAAGCGTCAGGAAAAACAAAAAAATTAAGGAAAAATTGGGATTTTTACGCGAAGTCAATTTTTGACAAAATCAATTTTGTTTTTTTGGTGTAATACCAAAAGTAATCACAGTAGATATATAAAATTTTCTCCGAATGTTTATATAAGCATTTCTTATACACTATAAAATTCACAAAATATTTTGACTTTTTTTGAGCTATTTATAAGTATAATAAATTTCGGGATTTTTTTTTATTATTACCAACAAAAATTTTTTAGTCGGTCAAAAAACTTAAAAATTTAATACAAGGTTCTTCATAATCTGTTGTAATAGAAAATTAAAAAAAAAGTTGAGTGTAAGTTTCTAATAGTTTTTTATGAGCGTCTAAAGTTGAAATTTTGTGAAAGTAGGTAAAAATTACAAAATTTTGCATTTTTTTTTTTTATTAGAAAATTCAAAACAGGAATCTCTATAAATTTTTCTACCTTTCTAAAAAACAAAAATTACCGGAAAGTCAAAATAATTTTTTATGAGTGCTTGAAATTTAACATTGGATATTCACTCGTTTTCTTTGGGATCGATTTTACTTATTTTGATGTAATTAAAAAAAAAGCATAATCATGGACATTTGAAAACTTTACTAAATGTCTAATTACCATTTTCTATACACAAAAAAAATTTAAAAATATTTTGACAATTTTTGAGCTAATTTTAGGCCTATAAAATTTTCGCTTTTTCAACATTTTTTTTTTCTATAAATATCGATCAAATTTCTTGAAAATTTAATACAATATTCCTCATAAGTTGTTAAAATAGAGATCAGAAATAATAAAAATACATAGCATTGTTTTTTTTTATAAGTATTTAAACTTCAAATTTTGACCGAAATTCATCATCGAACATTTACAAATTGTTTTGTAGTTAAAAATTCATAAAATGTTTAGTTTTTATAACTAAGTATTGAAAATTCAATACAAGGTTTTTTGAAAATATTTAATAATGTGACCAAAAATATCAAAAAAATATATTAAAAAAATAATTGTTTATATACACTTTAAGTTCAAATTTGAACGAAATTATATGTTTAAATGGAGAATAATGATATTAGTTATTTCATTATAATTTAAAAATATTTTTCGCGAGAGCTTGAAACTTTTGAAGTATATTATTATATTTTATACACTCAATTAAATTTTCTAATGCAATGTTTTCTGCAAAAACTAATTCAACCTACAGTATTATTAAAAGTAATTTGAATTATTTCAATAGTAATAATATCATAGAATACACTTAGTTATGCAGGCTAACAGACCGTCTTTGCTCAGAATCGTTTTTCGTATACAAATTTAACACATAATGAAAGTAACCTACTCGATATCTACTGAACAGCAGAGCCATATCTACTTACCGACCTTTATAATGTTTAAATTCACGTATTTTTTGAAAACAAATTAAATTGTTTACTTAAACATAAGTAAAAAAACTTAATTTGCCGTTTTATTGAATTAATAACATAAGATTTTAATCTTTTAAATTCGTTAAGAGTAGACTCATCAAAATTTTTCTTTTTTTCATAAACAAGTCTGACGACTATCTACGATGTATAATTTTGAATCATATCCAATATTCGATAAAATAATATTGAACGGGAATATGACCTAAATTTTTTTTATTTAGTAATATTAAATAATTACATAATTTGTACCCAGTTAACCTTGTGCGTAGTTTTTGAAGCACACCATTGATGACTTTAAAAAATGATAATAAAATTGCATTCTAATCGAGAAAAAATGTCTTGAATTTTAATTGAAAAACTTTTAAATACAAGTAAATGTATTTAATACGTCAAAATGAGGAAACCTAATTACAAAGTCAAAATTAAAGTTTTATTTAGAATTAAATACAGAATACAGAATAAATACTTCCTAGTTTATGGGAGCACCTTTATAAGTGTTTTACATAACTTAACTATATTTCGTTTGTAAATTTGTAATACTATAGATATATAAACGCTAATATTAGGTATACAAGAATATAAATTAAAAAATGTTTTATTGTTCAATATAAAGTTTTAAAAATACATTTGACAATACGTTCTATCTTTGTATTTTTCTTATATGTATTATTACTTATTATAATTGATTTCATACAAATTGAAAATATTCGTTGATATCATAGTAATAAAAACACATTTCGTATATTTCGTATATTTGTGAATGATACTATGAATTATTTTGAGAAGAGAAACAGGTGGCCAGTGTACACCAATTTAAAATAAGATAATATTATCAATAAAAGCTTTTTTAGTTTTTTTATACATAATAATAAATCTGTTAAAAATTAAACATTTAATTGTATTAAAAATTCTTATGATTTCATTAACTAGTTACTAACTAACATCAACAAATAACTATTTTGATGACTTTCTATGTAATATATAGGTACTCATAATTTATAAACACGAATTTGTTATTAAAATATAGTAAATTTAAATAAAAAAATTATTCGTTTTTAGCTCAAAAATAAATTACGTAGCCAGTATAACTAATTTTAACTTTTACCTAATAGTTTATTGTATAATATATAAGTTGAATTTATGAAATTTAAAATGATTTTTTTTTTTATTAGACGTGTTCTTGTTAATATTATAAACTATAAAGAACAATTTATATATATATAAATATTAAAATGTATAATATACAGTACTTTAACTGAAAATACAAGCTATAATATTATGCTACATAAGTACATTTTTATATTTAATTAAATCGTAGGTATAATATTAATTAATCTCCGATATTTACATACTTTATTTTTAATAATACTTAAGGACCTACCTACTTACTTTATTTAGGCACCTATAAAATAATTAATTTCAATTTCAATGCATTGTCATTTTATTATTAAAATTAATTCCAAATGTTATGAAAAAAAATGTTAGGTTTTAATAATAGACAAATATTATTTTTATTTATATAATTTGCTGGATTGAAAAATAAACCATCAACGCAGGTTATCAGATGTAGGCAATAGCATAAACATAAAATTCCTAATTAATATCGATAACAATTATAAACTATCTTGCAAAGTTAAGACTATCAACAAAATGCTTATATTATTCTTACTAAGTATTTAATATCGATTAGTCAAAATTCACATACACATTTCTATACGTATATTTCTGGTGGCCCGTAGGATCAATAAAAAAACGTATATAGGTACAGGACGAACTATCGCCCATAGTTACCTATGGAGTTCTGCAGCCGAATGACTTCAGCGTGTGCATATTTAAATCGGTCACCGTAAAAATTACCCACGTATAACGTACAGATATAAAAAAAATAATATAAAGTATTGAAATAACAATAAATTATTACCTCGTCTGGCTTGGGGTACAAATGATTGCAGTGTCTTTGTACGAACATACCGGTGGCCAGTTGAACAGCTACCACTAAAAACGCCGAGCAAACGGTTTTCCATTTTACCTTGACCGGCATATCAGCCACTGATATGAAAAATATAAACCTAAACAGCACTCGTAGAGATCATTTGATGGATGCGATTATCGTCGTCGTCTAACGAATTTATAATATCTTCGCTAACAACACGTCGTCGGATGAGGAGGGCTCGATTTCGTGAACTACAGATCACACGCGAACGACAACTGATAAGAGACTGAACACGGACAAAACATTGTGAGCGATACTACACGGCGGTCTGCGAGTTAGCGTAAATTCTTACCTGCGGAACACGCACAGCGGCAAGTGGTAGGGTATGAAGTGCGTGACGATATATCTTTTCTATGAATCATGTCCCCACTCCGTCATGAAATTTGTGCCGGGCAATGGTGAGTCATCACGTCCTGCGCGCGTTATAATTTAAAGCCGAGGTGCACAATGTTTTTGTTGTGATAACAATACGGTAGGTCTGCAGTTGATAACATAATCATTTGCTAAACTCATAGACATGATTTAATATTGTATCCACCACGCATTAAAATATACTGGCATGAACGATGCATGATAAAGAGCTCCTAAACTGACTTTCCAAGTGTAAATGTGCACTAACGCTCCAAGGAAATACAATGCATACTAATAAATTGACTATTTTAAATTTAAAATAATATCTTCATTTATCTGTAATTACTGTATTCTGCAATATAATGATTAATAGGTACCATATTAAATATTCTACAGTGACAAAATAGATTTATCGAGTGGTAGGCAAATAGTAAATAGTAAAAAAGAAATACATATTTAATTATTTAATATTTTATATTTATATATTTTTATTACATATTATTAAGCACTTTATATATTATATACATATACATATATGATATATATTATTTATATATTTATTAACATAGATAATACAAAATTCATAAAATACTTATGTATTACAATGCCTATAGAATATTTAATTAAATTAATCAACAAATCAAGTTTTAACTAATTTGGGTAATTTTTTTTTGTTTTACTGTTTTTTTTTTTTTTGAGTTTTGATTCACCATGAAAGAATACTGCCTCATTCTCATAGTAATATAATATAAAAAAATATTTGTTAATGTATCAGTTTAATGTTCTAAACAAGGAAACTTTAAACCAATATTAAAACTAAAAAATTAATTATATTTTATTTTATATATAAAAATTCGTGGTGGTAAATTATTTTGTAAAAGTTGCCACTAATATGATAACAAGCGCTAGGTGTAG
The DNA here is from genome assembly GCA_014851325.1 of Pentalonia nigronervosa. Classification (NCBI taxonomy): domain Eukaryota; kingdom Metazoa; phylum Arthropoda; class Insecta; order Hemiptera; family Aphididae; genus Pentalonia; species Pentalonia nigronervosa. The sequence continues at coordinate 59,478 of JACXSJ010001418.1, forward strand.
TTTGCAACAGCTGTTTTGAGAAGTCAATTTGGGCTCAAGAAAAATAGTTGTTCATATTGGTCATTGGGGGGTATTCAATATATTTTAATTCGTGGTATCCACAGATATATACTATCAACTATATAGATTGCTGACTGACGAAGCTATTATCCACCATTTTAATCAAGGTCACAAATGAGTTATTATATATAAAATTATATACTATGTATATACATTGTACATAACTGTAAACTCGAATTAAATGGCTACCGTCTGCTTCAATCACGGTTATAGTATTGTTCTATGCTTCAACTATACACATTAGTAGGACACAGCAGCTGCAGTTGCCTATCTAGTTTAAAGTAAATATATGTGATAATATCTTAAATCGTGCTCATAGATAATAAATATTATCTATGATTCTGCTAATCTGCCACGTTTATCCTTAACACCGTGTAGATAACCTTGTTATCTGCTTACTGCAGCCGTACAAGTTGCACTAATGTACTATAGTTGTACAACACTACTACTTCGGACTCCAATACTACATACAACATAACTATTTGCTATTTTACTGCCTAGTGGCTACTGTCTATTACGGTCTGTACCATGTTATACACATAGTTGTTATATCATGACCTGTACTCTTGGAAATTTGTATTTAGTACTTTGTACTTTCTTACAGTCCTCCAAGTTTTGAAAAGTCACAATTTGCCTGGCCTCTTTTGAGCATTTGTTTTAAAAGTACAATACATCACTTCTGAAAGGAGCTATGGATTTCGATAGCCCGGACGTCGAAAAGGATTTCCCTGGCTTATATGCATCCACAGAAATCGGACACAAGGACCCTGATGGTAATGAAAACTTAAAATGTATTTGATAAAGGAATATTTAAGTTTGACTATATCCAATAATAATGCTATAATGAAAATGTATAATACAGGTAGACGAAAAGAGAAAAAAGATCGTGGTTATGCAGCACTAGAAGGTGAAAGTTCTCCAGAAGAAGATCCTGATGCAAAGTAAATATGGTTATATTTCATATAGATAAAAAAGTAATGCATAGTGAATTATAACTGATGTTTTTAGTTTTCACCGTGATACTAATTATCTCTTTACAATTTTGATTTAGAAATTTGAAATTTGAAATATGAATGTAATATTCTTAGTATAAGTTACTTTTCATAATTCCCAAAGCAATAGCCTAACCAATTTTTTGCTTAAATAATAAATTTATTCAAATTCTTTAATTTTTTGTACTACTTAAGGAGTATCCTATGTTGACACAAACTTTGTTTTTAAAATTAGAACCCCCCCCCCAACTTCCCCTTTTTGAAGTAAATTATTTAGTAAATCATTTTTTTTAAACATTTCGACTTAATTTAAAATTCAAAAGAGTAGTTTCTCAATTATTTGTTTGTACCAAGGATAATAATGGTCCTTAAAAATGGTTTTACAAAAATATAAAATAAATATAATATTGAATCTAGTATTTATTATATTTTAGCCATTTTTACAAATAATTAATGTTGATACATTAATACTAATCACTTACATTTTCAAATTACCATAACCCCCATATCTTACAAACCCACTATTATGGACATATTATTTTTAATACACAAAGTTAAATAACTCAAAAACTACTAGTACAAATTTTGATTTAAGTACATCAAAATTTTCAGAAAAAATATCTTCTAAACAATTTACTGTAGAAAAGGTGGATTATTATTATTAAAAAAAATAAAAAATAAATAAACAATATTTTTAATTGTTGTGAACTGTTTGTAATGTAACTGTTTACTAATTGTAATTAATATGTTATAAACCTTAAAAAATTGCTTATAGAAATGAAGCAATCTATTAATTGACTTCATATCCAGATAAATAAATATTTAAAGTATTTTATTGTATTCTATTTAAGAGCAATTTTTAACTTATAAATACCAGCTTTTATATTGTCTGTTAAATGTTAGCTTATTTATGGAACTATCCAGATATGAATTTTATTTAGAAATTGTTTAATTTTTGTAAGAAACTTCTGTGGTTTATTATATTTTTTTTTTAAACAAGCTAGCCCTTTTTAATACAGACATGCATTAGCAATAAATCATTAAGTTTAATTTACATAAATACTCATTAATAGTAAATAATACTACCTATGTAAATTATCAATAATAATATTTTACAGGAGTCCTTCAAAAATAAAAAAAATAAAACCATTTAAATTTCCTTCAAAAAAAGAAAAGCATGAGAAGCTCAAAGATAAAGATTCTAAAGACATACCTAAAGAAAAAAAAAAAGATGGAGAAAAAGAAAAAAAAAAAGATAAACCCAAAAGTAAAATAAAAGAAAAAAAGAAACAGAAAGGATCTGATGGAAAAGATGTTGTTGACATAGGTTCTTTATATGGTAATTAAAATGATTATTTATTTTAAAAACTAATAAATATTAAAAAAAAACAACATTCAATTGTTTAAATATATAGAAAATCAACCTGTTTTTGGAGTTCCGTTAGAAATATCATTTGCTCGTAATCCGTGCCATGATGATATACACTTACCATTAGTTCTGAGAAATTGTATCGACTATGTACAAATGCATGGTAAGCATCTATAATTTTGTTTTTACAGAGTCTCACAATATTTATCCTTGTATATTCTCACTTACTAAATATACAAAATTCTTCTTAAAAAAATAAATAAATAAATAAATTGATATAAATAAACACAACATTTTAAATTCTGTCTAGGTATATGAAAATAAATAGTTTAAAATTTATAAAATATTTTTATACCTAAACTAACATTTTACATCTAAATTTTGTATCTAAAATGTTAAAAGAACACTTAAACAAATATATTAGTTTTGTTTTCCAAAAACTGTTTTAAAACATGTTCAAAATGTAAAATTTTCAGTATTTATAGATTTTTTTAAATTTAGGTTTATGCACCGATGGTGTGTATAAAGTACCTGGAGTAAAATCTAAAGTACAAAGTCTTAAAATTCAGTATAACAGACGGCAGTCTGTCAATTTGATTGATCAGGATTTAGCTGTTGTCACGAGTCTATTAAAACAATATTTAAGGTATTGTATTTTTAAATCTTTTATATTATGTAAAAATATGATTTTAAAAACAAATTCATAGAGAACTTCCTGATCCTATATTGACACCGGACTTGTTATCAAAATTTGAAGATGCTGCTGAAATACAAAATAATGAATTAACAAAGTTGTTAATTTCAGAACTTCCACTATGCAATAAGCATACACTCACATGGTTAATAGTTCATTTTACCAGTATCATAGAAAATGTAAGTTAATGATATAATATTTAATAATATAATTCTGATTTATTTTTTTGTTATTAGGAAAAATATACTAAGATGAATACAACAAACTTTGGTTGTGTCCTCTGTCCTGTTCTTCAAATGTCCCAAAAATTATTCTCATTCCTTGTTACAAAAAAAAATGACTTGTTTCCTTATGCTGTTTTACACAAATATATACCACCTTTAAGATGTGCAAGCCCATATTTACCATCTAGTAAAGAAGAAATGACCATTGAATTAAAAAAACAAGAGTCACTTCTTGGTTATATACATCGTGAAATGAATGCTGGTTTTGTGTGTAAATCTAAGGAAGAAGAGTTGTGGGATGTACAAAGAATTATTACACAATTGAAAAGAAAACTTAAAGTATTAGAAAAGGATAACCATAAAGTTTCAAAAGAAAAAACTAAAATAGAAGACCAGGTGAATGGTAAGTTTGAAGAAGTTGGAACTCAAACAGCACTAGACAGACAAAACTCTAACAACAGTGTGTCAGGCAAAGCTGAAGTAGTGTCCATAACAAGTGATACTGTTAACATATCAAACTGTGGTAGTTCATTAGTTGATGAAGAGATACAAACAACAACTTCAGGTAATAAAGAGAATCTACTATCAAGCTTATATTTTTTATCTGTAAATAATAAAGTTTTTATTGTAATCGTAAAAATTAACTTTCAGAAAGTGATAATGAAGAATTAGTCTTACAGTATGAATCTGAAGAATTAATGTCACTCATTGCAAACTTAAAAGATTATATAGTTCAAGAAAAATGTGAAATTGATCAATTGCATACAAAGTTGGCATCAGTTGGAAAAATCGTCAATGCTAGGTATTAATATTTATATTTGGCATGTATCTGATTTTCAGTACAATACTAAATACCTAAAAATGAGTAATATTCAATCAAATATTCTAGTATATAAAGCTAAAGATTTGTATGAATTTATTAAATAATGTTTATTATTTATATATAGAGAATATTTTATGTATCCAATTGACGAAACAACAGTTGCTAACAGTGCATTGTTAAGTGAATATAAAATGCTACAAGTAAGGATATATTTTGAGTGTTAGTAAATAATACACTTATGTACCTAATTATAATTATAAGTTCCAGAAAATGAACTTATTTAAAAGTATAGAAGAAGAACGAGAGGCGATACTTGATTTGAAAATACAAATAAAACTAGCAAAACGTAAACATATTTCAGTTATATAAAATGCATTATTAAAATGCCAAAACTTATTTATAGTTAACGTGTTAGTTTATACCTGAATATGATGACATTTTTTTATACAATGACTAAAACTTTTGACCGTCATCATTGCATATTTAAACTGTTTTGAACAGATTAAAATTATTATTTATGTTAGTTATTTTTTTTTTTTTAATGTACAACTTTTTTCCTAATAACTACACACAAAATTAATTTTTTATAATTTTTATAAAATACCTGGATATATTATTTATTTATTTTTTTTAAATAACTAATATGAATTATATTTAGGTAAATTTGTTTATTTTGTAGATTTCATAATATATTATATTCAAGTAATAATTTCAAGAGTTATTACTAATGACCATTTAAAAATATAAAAGTAGAACAAAACTTTGAGTAAACTTCCAGTAACTAACCAGTAAATGTATTGATTTAACAATGATAAGTGATTTTTTTTGTATATGTTATCACTTTTTGAAAGTCCATCTTATCCAAGTCCGGATAAGGGGAGGAGATGGTATGTTCCCGGAGCCCACGTATATAAAGGGCTAGTCTTCTTAGCGTAAAATTACATTGAATGGTAATTTGAACTTTTTATAATACACTAATACAGTGTAAACTGATGTGAAGAGGCTGTCAATTTTTTAGTTTTTTGCAAATGCTATATAATTTTTTCAGTGGCTCTACTCACAAATGGACAATTTTAAATAATTCATCAAAGAAAAAGGGTAAAGAGAAGTTATTTTTAAAATCATTAAGTGACACAAGATGAACATGCCATTGTGAAACTTGCTGTGCACTCGCCAAAAATTAAAAAACAATTTTAACTGTACTTTTTGAAATATCTGAAAGCAAAAATGAAAATGGGAATACCAAATATAACGTAAAGATGTTATTGATAAAAGAAACAGGTTATTTGTGTCTATTTTGGAACGACATATTACAATATTATAATAAAATATTTATTAGTTTATAAAGCAAAAGTAATGATATTTTACAAACTGTAAATTTGTTGAAAAGTATAAAATGTTGTTTCAAGTTTAATAGATTCAAATATGATCTTTGATTTTTGGTTGGAGAGTTTTGCTCCCAAATAGTAATACATACAGAAATAAAAATTGAATAAATATTATAAAAAAATGTCCTGATGGTGACAATAAACCTTTAACTATACTTTGAAGTAATAATAAATTCTAGGTTGAAACATACCAAGTAATAATTGAATAATTTTACTCGCAACTTAACGAAAGAATGTATATAGTATAGTAGTTTATTCTTAACTAGACTATGTGTTGAGTCTACTAATGATGTTGAGGAAAGTGTTAATTGATTCATTAGTATATATAAAAATTATCTCGATGATTCAATAAAATATGAAATAGTAGATTTCAAGCAGTTTTGGGATGAGCTAAAACCAAAATTTGATGTAAATGATGTACTCAAGATGTTTGAATGAATGACTAAATGTAGTATTATCAATATTTTTCCTAATATTCATATTTCTCTAAAAATATATTTTACCATTCCTGTTGCTAATTGTACTGCAGAAAAGGCATTTTCAAAGTTAGCAAGAATTATAAATAAAAATAGATTTTAACAAACACAAGATATCTGTCATCATTAATAATTTTTCTACAGAAAATTATTTTCTACAAAATTTAAACTTTGATAAAAACCTTAGAAACATTTGCTATACAAAAAGCAAGATAAAAGACTTTTTAATCAAATACTTAATTTTACTTGTGTATATATATATATATTACAATGAAAAATAATAACGTATGTTTTTAACATATTTAATTAAAAAGGTTTAAATTTTTTTTATAAACTTTACAATTTTAAAGAATTGTTTCCATAGATGAGAGCCCATGACGTATTGGCCCTTGGGCCCTTAAGGTCTTATTCCGGACTTGGACTTTTCTAGTAAGAAAATAAATCTACTTTAGGGTGTCAAAAGTAAAAAATTTTCAATTTTTCAAAAGCGTAAAAAAAAACAAAAAAACTGTTATTATTTTTAAATACATTGTTTTTGGAAAAAAATAATTTAACCTTTTATATTTTAATAGTAAAATAATAACTTTAATCATATTACAGTAGCGCTTTGCTGTTTCAAAAAGAAATGCCTAGCATATGTTGCTCAAATAGAAAAGTGAACTATATAGTCAATATTGGCGGAGCCACTAGAACCACTTGTAATTTATGCAGCTGAAACTACTCGGGATTCCAAATACTTTCTAGAGCATATTACAGTTTCAAAAGAGGATTAAATTATTAATTATCCAGTTGAATTTCACAATTCATTAGATTCTAGTCGAATACTACTGCTGCTATTGACATTGAAAGTTGGATCACCAATACTGCTCTTTTGAAATCTAAAAACGCTAAAAATGTGCAACGGAATCAGACATTTCATGAAAAAACTAATGCCGAATGTCATTGAAATATTAATAATTAACAGCAAATGTAAAGATGTGCTAGTCCCGCGAATTCCAATGATTCCCATTGATTTACTCTTCAAATTTTGATTATTGCATTCGTTGTGTGATGGATCAGTATGAGCCATCTTTGATTATTTTTTGTTTATTTAAATGGTTAATATTGGTTACATAATATAAATAAATTGTCCTGTAAAATCGAGTTTTGCAAGGGTAATGCAGGGCGGGACAGGTATAATTTATAGCCATTAAACTTTACATTATAATCTTAACAACATTAATAAATATTTATATTATTCTATTGATTATTTAGCCAAGACCCAAGTTTAATATAATAAAAGGTACATTACTATACAACGAAAATGGTTACCTAATTTTAAGTATTTTAATTACCATGAAGTGAACCTAAAATTAGGAAAAGGGATGAAAGCTGAGGCCTAAAATAATGTTACAGTTATACATTTTAAATGTGATATATAATAATAATAAACAATTTCTAATATAATAGGCAATTTCTTAAATTATGTAATTAAAATTATTCACTTTTGTTCTGTCTTTAACTTGATCAATTTTCACTCAATTTTAATTTTTTTTTCGAATTGTCTAAAAAAAGTTTTTTAGAATTTTTTGAATTTTTAAAAAAAAATTTGAATTTAATGCTATTGAATTAAAATTTCTATACTTAAAACTGTAAGAAAAACCGTATTTAAATATATTGATTTTCAACACAGATGCTAACGATGGTATGGTATAATACAGAGTATTCTAAAAGTCCCATATCTATTATAGATACTATTTAAGAATTTAAAGAAATTAAATAACATAATCATTTAGAAATGTAAAAACGATAAGATGTTTATATTTTCTTTACACAATATATACGTATATACACTAATAGACTGTTTAACACATTGTCCACATGGCAACAAAAATGAGTACCTATTGATTATTACTGTTTTCTTTAGTCCTTTAGACTACAATGGAATATCTATCGCTCCGCCTTTTATGTGAATAAGTACCCCTTGTATCGACTGTCGAATTCATAGCAGAATAATCGATAGGGAAGAATTCAGGCGTTGGGCCACACTTTCCAAATAACCATTGACCACAGCCATTAGGTTTGGTACCCAGTAACCAATTCGCAAAACATTGGCCCCAAGTATCACGATCCAACTTAAAGTCTCCATTCTACAGTCAAAAATAAATAAAATAATAATGATTAGGTTTATATAAAAACTACTTGCCCGATGTAATGGCTTTATTATATATTTGTAGAGTTATGTAAGAAATATCTATTTGTGTTCCTCTTAGGATTTTGTTAATTCCTTCTGTGTAAATTGTAAATATTAAATAATAATAATGTATAGAGAATAAAAATTAAATATAAGATAAAATATGGTAAAGGTAAAAAATATAATAAGAATAAAACATAAATACGATTGGACAGTCTTCAGCCAAAGAATGATACCAATTTTTTGCGCCAAATACATTATTTTAAAACTGAAAAAAGTTCAATTTGAATTCGATCTGTCAATATTTGATATTTTGCTATATAGAAGTATAATATTGAAAATTTATTTCTCAACTTATAAAAATATCTACTTTGCGTGGTACTTATTTTCCTATATACTTATTACCTAGATAAAATAATTATACTTCATCTCTGCATCTACATAACTATATACCTAGGTAAACGATTTGAATAGGATCTAATTGTTTAAATCTTTTTGAAAAAAACTATTGCTAATATAGGTTATGTTTTATTTTGGTTTAAATTTCTATATTTTATATGTAAGGCTATTATTATATATGTATATAACATAAAATAAGGAAAATAATTATAAACCCGGACGCATTTTTTTTTTTTATTTTTTGTATTATTGTGAATCATATATTTATATATTTCCAGTGAAATGTACAACTTACTGACGTTAGTGAATCGTAAATTGCGTCGATCACAACTTGTTTAGCTTCCTCACAGTTTGAATTAAGAAAGGTACAATAGAACCTTTGTAAATTTGCTTTTTCTATTTCACCTTTACCTGTAGAAATTAAATTTGTGTTATGTGTACATGTTTGATTATATTTAATTACTATTCTTATTTTTTAAAGATTACGAATATTACGATGTTCATAATAACCTGAATCTAAAGACTTATACAATATGTTCTGAAAATATTTCAGCCATAATGGCATGTCTGAAGCTACAGTGCACCTGCTTAACGTTTGACACCATATTTTAAGCCAGTCGTCTGTTGATAGACTAGTAAACGCAACATCTAAAGATTACAAATAGCTAATTGATATTAAATAGATAAATAGGTATATACTTTGTACATCACATAATTAAATAATTTATAATTTTAAAAGACTAATAAAGGTTTTAAAAACTATTATTTTCAAATGTTTTATCTACTAGAGTCGTAAATATCATCAATTAGGTTTACGTAAGCAATTTGTACACTGAATTTAAAACGAACCAATTATAAAATTAACGTTAATATATTATAATATCTGAAAACTCTCCGACCACAATATGATTAAAACATAATGATGTATCTATATTGTGTTTATATATTATTTACATAGATGACTTACAATGTTTCTCAGGGGATCTACACTATCATTCTATTTAATTTAGTTCTACGTGACCCAATGGACCAACCAAACCCTTGTACATTTTACAAACAATGAGTACTTTTGCTGTACAAAATCTTGTTTGATATTATATATCTACCATAATACCTACGCTGTACATCATTATATTATTCATTATTATAATATTAATAATAAAATAGGTACCTATCTTAATGTCTTGTTCCAGATTTGTTCATCAACGAAACACCATATTTTTATATTTGAACTATTTATCATTTTATATTTATGATGAATAAAAAATCCAAAAATTATGAAAATATTCACTTTATCTATCGTTTGTATTATATTTTAAAATGATAATGAGGAAATATTTTATGAAATACATATGTTTGATATTTTTAAACCATTTTTTCTTTAGTTCTATGCATTCTACTGTGTTACTGTTATAAACTTATAACAATGTGAATAACTAAATAAAAATAATTTTGATTCCATGCTTACTTTGACCGCTTTCACATTGAATGAATACTTGAATTAATTCTGTTAAAACTTGTTTTAATATTATATATTCATCACTATTCGGTGACCAATCAGCAAAACGTCTTAATTTCTATTTTTTAATAGCAATAATAATATAAATGTTAATTATTAACATCTCATGCAAAAGGTGATAAAGATTTATTCAAAACTTAAATTTTAACTAACATAATCTTGAATGTTCAAAAAACAGTAAGAATTTTATTCATGATTACTATTGTAGTAGATATTTATTAAGTATTTAAATAAAAGTAAAATATTATTGAAAATTTTAACTAAATTGCAAGGTATCTAAAAGAAGTATTTGAATAAAAACAAATTAATTTATTATTCTACTAAAATTTAATTGAGTAGTGTTAATAGGTAATTATTATTATTGTCTATTGACTAGACTATATAGAAAACAATTCACCTTTTATTTATTAACTAAAATAGAATGCAATTAATTATCTAAAACAATTGTAGATATATATATATATAACTATATAGATACCTCTGCAAACTGATGGAAATCGTGTTCAAACACAAACCCGTCACAATCGCCGTCTAAATAATATTTAAAAAAAATCAATAACTTTTCCTCTTGTAAAGGCGATAGTTTAAATGGAATATCCAATGTTTTTGATTCATCTTCACTAGCGTAACGTTTCATCCAAGAAGCTATAAAAGTGTAAACACAAATAAAAGTTAATGTTCATATTTTTATGACTTGAAAAATACTGGTAGTTAGTACTCGTTAGTACAACTACAGGAAGTTCCTTACACCCTTACACCCCTCAATCACTTAAACTATAAATATATTCTGGTATACGTAGATTATTTAGAACATATTTAAATATTTTATTGTGACATAGTCAAGTTCAAGTTTTTTTGAGGATCTGAAATAGCTAAAATAATAATGTCAAAGATATATTATTGTCAATATTATACTATTTTTTTAGGGTTGTAGCTACTTTTTTAAATATTGACCATGTGTATGTGTACTCATCATTATACTTCAATATTGCAGAAAACATTAGATAACGTCGTATTTTTCTAGTGTAACTATTTTTTAACTTAAAAATATCGGCTTATTTATTTAATTTCTTGATCCCTTTTTTAATTATGAATATAAACATAAATATTTAAATCAAAATGACTATGTTTTTTAGTATTTGGGCATCTAAGACCTACATTAAACAATAGTTTGAATAAATACTAAATTATACAGAACGTACAGTAATAATACGCTTTTACGCATGTTAAAAACTCAATACTAGTGTCTGATATAAAATTATTAAAATATTTTCTATACCTCGTATAAATTATATTATATTATATTATTATGGGACATTTTGGCAGTTGTTATATTATATGCTTATTAATTATTTACAAATATTTTGTCAGTTTTCCACGTGCGTCAAAGAATTTGGACATTATAATAATAGACCATTACTTAAAAAAAGTTAAAGTCCTTTTATAAAAAAAAAATATTTATTACATAACGTACCCCATACATGTATTTCCCACGTATTGGATGACTCGTCTGGCTTGCGTTCTTCGGGCTGCATTATGATCGTATTACTTTTCCACGACATTGTTCTTCGTAACAGTTGTTTAGTTCGATCTCTAGTTCGATCACATGCCTTAACATTTAATATTTGTTTTGATTTACTATGGATAAAATAAATAAAACCAATTCTGAATAAGAATTTTGTAAAAACAATTAAGCTAGATTACATTTTAGTTTAATTTAACTGATCGAGTAATTAAAAAAATATCTATACCTATATGTTACACTAAAAATTATTTTCCGTTGTTTTAAGAATTATTTATTCGATTAAGTAAATTTAAGTATTGGTAACGGATAATTAGGTAAATATTAAGATGATGCAAAAAACATAAACAGGTCAAAGCCTGTTATAAGTTACACACTGATGAGTTGTATCAAGTTGATGATCCATTGAATTGGAAAAATGCCGAAGAGATAAAATACAATACAATTTACAGACATATTATATTTCAGATACTATTATATAAGCATTGATTATAAAAGATGCATTAGGGTGAATTCTTTTTCGATTAATACGTTATTTTTCAATAGCATTTATGGAAATAAATTACATAATTTTATTTCAGCCTTCAGTTGCATAATATTATTATATTTATGATACATTGTAGGTATTGATCTAGTTCACTCGTCTACCACATTTACTCATATTTTTAAATAGTTTATAAGTATTTATAAGTATAAATAAAATAAGATTATCTGTTTCTGTCAACTGTTAAGTTGTATTATAATGTTAATATATTTTTAATGATTTCAGACATGCTTAATCTAATTCATATAGCTATAACATTATTTCATATTAATGACCCTCAATTCAAATATCTATGATCTATTCTCAGTTTTTCACTATGTCATTAATACAATTATTATGTAATTTGTATAGGTGCGAACAAGTGAACCAGTAATCTAATGCCGGATTAAGGAGGAAGGGCAAAGGGGGCAGCTGCCCCAGGCGACAAATTTTCAAAGGTAGCAATTTTTTGAAGGCAAAAATAAAAATATTCTATTGTCTTATAATTTTTAAAAAGAATTAAAATTATTGAAAAATCTGCATAATAAAAAATAATAGTAATATAATATTAAATTATACCAAGTATCGCAGAGATACTGAGATGACAGCGAGCGTATTCTTGAAAATACCATATTATATAGAACCGGAGTCCAAGGCTCGGGGATAGACGCATTATTATTTTCGAGTATTCATTTTATACAATATGATTCAGCAATACATACACTGATACATAATGATATTTCTTGTATTATAAATTTATAAGTATCAGATTAGTTAATTTGATATTGATAATTTCAATTTATTTGTTTAATACTAAGCAATTTTGTTCAATACACTATCGTCTCTCATCAGATAGTCGAGTAGATTTATAATTTCAATTCTGAGCAGAGTAACAAATGTATTGATTTTACAACGATGTGTGTTTTTTTTTATTTTTTGTGTCTGTCATCACCTTTTGAGGCAGTAAAAATTCTTCGTTAGCATCTACATTTTTTTTTTGGTAGAAAAGTGAATCTAGTTGGTAATTCAGAGGGTCAAAAATAAAAAATTCACAGTAGTTTTGAAACACGTTGGGAAAAATAAAAATAAAATTAAGGAAAGATAGGAATTTTTACGCAATACTAGTTATTTATAAATTCTATTTATTTTTTTAGTGCAACTCAAAAACTAAATACTGTTGATACTTTAAATTTTCTCCAAAAGTGTATAGAACAATTTTTCATACATGATAAATATTTTGATTCTTATTGAGCTATTAATAGGCATAAAAATATTTGATTTTTTTTTTTAGTTGTTTTTTCAATAAAAGAATTTTAAGAAAATGTCCATTAGTTCAAATAGAATAATTCGGTATTTCATACTATAACTAAAATCTAAAAATTATACAAACACAGTTTTTTAATAGATATTTAAACGGAAAATAACAATTTAAGTTATTTTTTGCAATTTAAAAATATTATTCGTGGGTACTTGAAACATTTGAATTGAAATGTTTTTATCAAAAATGAGTAAAACCTATTGTTTTTTTACTAATAGTAAAATCAATTACTTAATAATAATAATATCATAAAATGTACCTAGTTATATAAGCTGATGAGAGTCTTTGCTCAGAATCGTGTTTTTCATATACAATGATTAAGTATCATTCAATTTAAATTTAACAAATACATTACAGGTGACCCCACGACACCTAGTGTACCATCAGTACATTACCCACTTGTCCAATTTTTTATTTTCAATAATTTTATATTATATTATAATATTTATCAAATCATAATATTATTAATATATTTTATGCGATTCTGAACAGAGCAATGATTTTTTTTTCAATATGGGTACAATGGTAAAGGGCGGTATTTTAAAATGTGCCCCTGGGCGGCATATTCTTTAACCCGACACTGCAGTAACCACATACACATTACTCATAAATCATGATAAATAGATATTTAAGAGCAGGTTCAGTAAATTTATAGATTTATGAGATTCTCACAAATATATTATTATTTATTTTATTAAGTGTATAATTTAATTACAGCTAAAAATATTATATACCTAGTCATTATTATATAACGTGTGATTGGTTTTTTTCCAAAAATTAGTTCAACCTAGGTACTGTATTGCTATTTAAATAGAAAAATAATTTTCTAATATAAATATGAATATCTATATAAAAAAATATTACTTTAAAAAAGGATTAAATAATATACCACACGGAACATCTATGTAATAAATTAAACGTTTTACCATTAAAAAAAATTATTTTAAGAATTCTTCGTACTTGACATTGTCAAAAATAATCTAATTTCGAATTTAAAACATGAGTATATACAAGGCCGTTAACATATATCGATGTAGGTACCTTTTATGTAAAGAAAACTAACACAATTCTTTTTTTTATACATAGCTATGTCCAAAAATATAGGAGCTAGGCTAGGTACATAGACACTAAAAATTGTAATTATCTTAACATTTTTAAATAACAAAATTTCGATTTGGCTACTGAAAAAACAAAACATAAATATTAAAAATAATAAATGTTAACCCGTTGCTTGTGTAAAATAATTATTTAAATGTTTTACTATTGTTATAATTTTAGTTTTATAAGTTTAGTACCTTTTTTTATATTTTATATTATTTAATTTTAAAGTTGTTCAACGTACCTTCCTTGCAACTGTATGACTTAACATAAACTTACTTATTTTATTGTACTTTTTGAACTCACAAGCACCCACACAAATTTGTTTGGTGAGGTATATATATCTTTTTAATTAAATAAAAATAAAATATAATAATTATATCCTTAGAAATATAAACTGTCAGGTGATCTCTGCTCAGAATATGTTTTTCATCGTATACAATGATTTATCATTAATTCAAATTTATTTGAAATTTCCATTAACTTCACATATATTATATTGACGATTGACCTAATCGAAGACGTGATACAATCGACACCTACTTATATCAGACCAACTTCCGCGGTTTTTTTTATAATAATAATATCGATATGTATGCATTTTAACACATGTTTAACAATTATTTTATTTATGCATTTATTTTTATTTATAAAAACGACAAACAAAAGATGGAATTTTAAAATACAGTAATTAATTTTTTCCTTCCAAAAAGATTATCTACATGATCTGTATTTTAAAAATAATATTTAATACCTATCTTAGGCTACATGCCAGGAATTCAAATTTGAACAAAAGAATTTTTGAATTAAATTAACATCTTCTGTGCGTTCTTACTCATGAGTCATTAATTATATGTTTAAAAATTTTTAAAGTGCGGTACTCTTACAAATAGTAATGACCTGCGATTTAATGCCCTATAATCAATAAAAATATTCAGAAGACCGAAATTTATTGTCCTATTATATATTGTACTATAGGAGAATCGAAAGAATCGAAAATAAACACCTGTTTCCACGTTGATGTTATTTTCATCGTTGTTTGTGGATCACTTCCGGTAGCTACCGCCCCGCCGTTGTCCGGCGGTGGTTTCCTATTATCGATAACCGCCACGGCCACTGCCGGAAAGCTTTTCAGACTATGCGATCGAACGTGTTTACCGCCTCCACCGCCGCTGTTCAACGGTTTGCTGTCGTTACTCGTCATGTCCAAAAAAGCAAAAAGTAACGATTGAAACAACACTAATAATAAGCGACTACGTCGAACGACGTGAACGCGTGCACTAGCAGCTACACACACCGTTTTTCGTGTTTCAAGCGCACTCTGAACTATGTATATACGATATACCTACCTATGCATGCGATGTGTAAGTATAGGCAGGTAGTACTGTAAAATATATTTAATATTTATGTACGGAGTGATTCACCAAACACGGTCAACTGCATAATGCATTCTTTAATCAACCATTTAATCAAATTCTGATTTTTTAAATTTTTGTAAACTATTAGGTGAATATAATTTTTATGATCGTATAAGGACAATTACATTGGTGTATTATATAGTTGAATATCTCAAAAACTATTCGATCTAATTTCGATTTAGATATATCATAATTTTCAAAAAATCATCTGCTCAATACTTTATAGTAAAAAGAGAAATTCTCATTTGGAAAATAGTGGTATGACAGAACAATTTTAAAATTACATAAAACATCCAAGTATTTTAAAACATGGTCTTAAAATATACACTTTAAAGATACCTACTTGGAGATGCTAAAAATCATAATTTGAATAAATGTATAACTAAAAATTAAAATAAGTGTGAGCATGCTTGATAAATCATCCTGTATATGAACATAGTTGTAATATTACGTAGAGGGTAAACTGTAGACACAAAACACACAATATACGTTGGTATTATGCCAAAAATTCGATACGATTCGTCGAACAGTTGCAATGTAGAAGGAGATAACAGAATCATTCACCAAGCATGTTCACCCCCATTTTTTCCCTTAATAATACATTTAATCAAATTTTAATTTTTTGTAGTTTTATTGTTTTAAGTTTATTTAAGAAATGAGGACAATATTTTTAACTATCAAGATTTATTTAAGTTGAATAACATAATAATTATTCATTTGAATTTTGATTAAGAACTAGGTACCTCAACACTTTTTAAAAAGTCATTTGATTAACAATTTACAAAAAAAAAAAAAAAACGATTGTCATTTGAAAAAAAGAAGTAGGTGATTACAGGACACTCTTTAAATGGTGTAAAAAAATTTTCGTATTTGAAAATATAATCATAAGGTAAACTTAAAAATTCCAAAAATCAAAGTTTGAATATTTTCATTATTAAAGGATAAAAAGGGGTGAGCATGGTTGGCGAATCACTCTGTATAAAAACAGTATTATATATATATATATATATATTTTAAAGTTTTTTTACCCTGCAAGTATTATTTTTTTTTTACTTTTTGTCTCACTAACTGTGCGTGCTGATATATGAGCACGCAATGGCGTAGTTCATAGTTTACCTGTATATTATACAGTGTATAATATATATATAAATATGCACTTACATGACTATATATTAAATACGTACCCACCTTAAATATTGCTGTGTTATGTCGTTCAATAAAAAATGTATACACGACGGGCCGATGGTAAATTAATAAAATAACTAAAACATGTAATACACTAAAATCATTATACTATTATTATTTAGTCATTGACATGTGTATGATATTATGCATTTATACTTAATAGAAAAATATTTGGATTGACTTATTTACGTATCTATACTAATATAAGTACATTGTGTATCGATTTTTCTACAGCCTGCACTGGCTTTAGTTTTCTTCAAGTCAATGTATCTAAATCCTACATTCTTGACTAAAATAATACAAATTAGTAAGTAATATAATATTTTAAATTAGACCTCTAATTTTAAATCACATGAACAATTAAACAGTATATGAATCATAAATATACCTCTAAAACTATTCTAATACGTAAACATTAAAAAAAAGATTAAATGTTACTGACAAGGCCATAAGGGTAAACACGGTTAGACACTCTGTATATTATATCTAACACTATTTTAATATTTTACATTTTTATTTATAAACTTAAATTTAAACTAAATAATATAAATTTGTCATAAAATTTTGTGTTTTATAAAACAAACTTTTTCATTTTTAAAGGAATAATAAAAATTAATTATTTGTGTATTATACACACTGTTGAGCTATACACGATTAAATGGAAAATGTTCATAACAAAATATTAAATAATTTAAAACTATAGTTATCTTATAACCAATAGCTTAGTCAAATTATTGAGCAGTGAAGACAATATTATAAACTTAAAAATACAATTACCTTTAATAATAATTTAAGTTTTTCAAAAAAAAACTGAAGTATAGCATAAAACTTAGCATCAGTCAAATGTCCTACTACTATAAACAGTATTTGAGCATTTTGAAAGTACTCCAAAATTTTCTTTTAAAAATATAAAATGAGTACTTAATTTTAAACCAAAAAGCATCTATGTGTTTCTTTCTCCGAGTTAAAACTTTCAATTTCTTAAGTTATTATTCATTAATATTACTAGACAATATTACCTATACATAAGCTTTATGTCTACACATAAACACACACACATATATGTATATATATATATATATATATATAAGTACAATAGTAGCCTCTAATAATTAATAGGCATATAGCTATATATATATGTTTGAAGTTTAAACGTCATATTTTTAGTTTATATAAATATAATATTTAACCACATTTTAGTTTTAGGTTTAAGTTGTATTTTATTACATTATCAATCAGAAATATATTTTTTTTAATGTACTAATTTCAATTGTTATACGTTTTTTAAAATATTAACTATAAGTTTTTATTAATAAAATAATATAAACATCAATAAAATAAAAAAAAGTCTGTTATTACTTAACTTTAACGACTATGTATCTACAAAGATTTTAAAACTATTACTTTCTAAGTGTGGATACTATTTTAAATGGATGTTTATTAATACACAATACATGATTTGTGTAAATTTCACACTACAAAAACAACACATTTGTATTGATTTATAAAATGTTGTGAGTCTACATTTGTTTTGTAGGTCTCCGAACACGCGAGATCGAAAAGTATAGCAATTACTAATTATTTCCTTAATTGGAAATGTTCTAGAAGTTATAGTTGAATTGACAATTTGCCGAAGAAACTATTAATATATTTTTATAGGATTTGAGTGCTATATAAATTTATAAATTGTGGATATGTACAAAGGTTTTTTGAAATATAAATAATTGAAAAGATATTTATTTGCACTATTCTACTTTTATATTTAAAAATGTTTTAAAATGTTTTGCATTCATTTTTGTTGTACCTAAATACATTTCATGCAATTATAAACATCTCAGTTGTGTGGTTTTTATTTTGTTTTTTTAAACAGTGATTCTCGCAGTTTATTCTCTGTGATTGTGTTTTAACCTTTTACAAATATGGTTTTTAGCGTTAAGAATGCATTGCATGATTATGTGCTGTATTATATTATTAAGGTGAACCGTATAAATTATAAACACATTTTGATGTTTTAAATCAGCGGTTCCTAAATTTTTACGACCACGGCACCCTTCAGAAATAGTTTGTGTTTTGTGGAACCCCAATGTCTCTCCAATGTCTACTCCAACTCAACTCCAATTTTTTGTGAACTTTTTTTCCAAGTTTAATATAAAATAATTTTCTCAATATTAACATGCATATGGCGGAACCCTTGAGATTGTCCCACGGAACCCATAGGTTCCGCGGAACACACTTTGGGAATCGCTGTTTTAAGTTATTCTACTGTACCTACCTATATAATATAAATAAGTAGGTCAACAACACTCAACTGGCGCACGTTAGTCCCGTAACTATACAACTAAGTATTGTAATATTAACTATATTTTGGCATATTGCAATATAACTAATGGTTTGTACATAAAAATTTGATACACATAAGTATAAGTATATTATTTAAAAAAGATATTACCTATATATATATTTAAATAGTGATAAATGTGTAGGTTGTCACAGAAATTCGATTCGTCTCTGGACCTTTAATAGTAGGTGCCTACCTAGGTATTCTACATCGAACACAGCTATATAGATACATGATACAAACAAAATATTATAATATAATGCAATATATGCATACCTACGTTAGCTATTAATGCATTTTAAGCAAGCTAGTGATGAAGTTGAGCTATGTACTATAATATACCACCCACTATTGGCTATAAACCTGGAAGTTGGACTACATTATAGGGTGCCCACCGCCTGCCCTGCTTCTGCGATAATAGTCTTAAACGTAATAAAGGCAATACTCGGTTTAAACGGTATAGCAATTTACAATAGTTTTATTATACACGGCTGCAGGGTCTTGTCATAATAAACTCCCAAAGTGTAACTTGATGTTTTTAAGATTACCTAACTATAGTTTACATAATACACGTACAGGCATTTATGTAATCAAACACTTTGAATTCCCTCAAATTTATACATGCACATATATATTATATAGTTGGTATGTACCGACTGTCACATAATATAAAAACAATAATACATTTCAGATTTATATACACGTACAATGATACAAAATACAATGATACAAAATACAATGAATATTAAATCCACAAGCTGGTTACTTATACATTCCTGTTTCACTATAACAAGGAAAAACAAGCAAGTCTTACTATATTATTATTATAATATTATCTTTGTTCAGTTTTTTATTTGTTAAAAGAATTTTTTATAAAAATTGAACTGTAATATTTTACCATAGGTAACTTACTGTACACTCAATTTTTGATTATAAATTTCACTCAATACCTATAAAGTAGCAAATTTTCTCTGCTGTTTTACCTATTACGTAATAGCATAATATGCATACCCAATGACGAGTATCTACAAAAATTATAAATTGCAAGTATACTATGTTGTGTTAATTTTAATTTTTATACAACCTACATAATTTATATATATATATATTGATTTTCCCATCGGATAAAAGTTCAATTTATACATAAATAAATGCAATTTCTTTGATTTGGACTTTATTTTTAAACATTTCATACAATTTATATTATATATTAGACATTAGAGTACCTATTTATAAATCGTTATTAATAGGTACAACTGCAGTATGGTATTATACTGTAGTATAGTGTTTGTTTAAATGTTTTGTTTTCAATTGAAACATTTTCACTTTACTTAAATACTTATTAAATAAGTACAATTTAGTAAAAAAATAATGTAACTATAAGGAGCTAATACTAAGTACATGCGTCCAAAAAAAGTATATTTAACAGGCAGTAAATTAGATCAATAACATACATTCCGTTTCATATTATCGATGTCATCTTATCATTAAATGTATTATTCAATATAAATCGATAGCTTTTATTGATTTTTATTATTAAACATCAATGTATTAAATTTATAACGTTATAATGTTTTTTTTTGTCTGTTATCAGGTTTTGGTGCAGTAAAAGTGCTTCAATTTTCTTCATGAACATCTTTTCTGGTAGAAAAGTGAATCTAGTTGGTAATTTGGGTGGTCAAAAGTAAAAAATTCTCAATAGTTTTCAAACGCGTCGGGAAAAATAAAAAAAAATTATGGAAAAAACGGGAATTTTTACGCGACACCAATTTTTAACAAAATCGATTTTGTTTTTTGGTGTAACACCAAAAGTAATCACAGTAGATATATGAAATTTTCACATAATATTTATGTAATCAATTTCTATACACAATAAAATTTTCAATATTTATATTTTGACTTTTTTTGAGCTATTTATAGGCATGATCAATTTTCGGGTAAAAATTTAATACAAGGTTCTTTATAACTTGTTGTAAGTAAAAATTAAAAAAACAATTGAGTGTAAGTCTCCAATAATTTTTTATAAGAGTCTAAACTTAAAATTTCGACAAAATACGTAAAAATCACAAAATTTTGAATTTTTTTTTTAATCAAGAAATTCATAAAAATTTTTCTATTCAAATCTAAAATTTAAAAATTCAACACAAGGATCTTTATACATTTTTCTACGTTTTTAAAAAAGAAAAAGTTTATCCGAAAGTCAAATTAATTTTTTATGAGCTTTTAAAATTAAACATTGGATATTCACCCATTTTTTCTGAGAACGATTTACTTATTTTTATGTAATTCAAAAAGGAATAGCCGTAGACATTTAAAAATTTCACTAAAAATTTAGATTACCATTTTCTAAACACCAAAATGTTTTTAAAATATTTTAACGATTTTTGAGTTAATTGTAAGTTTAAAAAATTTTCTGTTTTTTTAAATTTTTTTCTTTAATTATCGATAAAAAAATTTCATTGGGTTAAATTTCTTAAAAATTTAATATAAAATTCCTCATCAGTTGATAAAATAGCAGATTAAAAATGAAAATAATATATAGGCACAATTTTGTTTTATAACATTTAAACTTCAAATTTTGATCGAAATTCATTGACGAACATTTACAAATTGTTTTGTAGTTAAAAATTTATAAAATGTTCAGTTTTTATAGGTAAAAATTGAAAATTAAAAACAAGGTTTTTCGTAAATATTTATTAGTATAACCAAAAATCAAAATAATATATTAACATGATTATTTTTTACAGACATTTTAAGTTAAAATTTTGAAAAAATTATTTTGTAGTCATTATCGATTTTTATCATCGGTTTGGGATGCAGTTAGGTTATAAAATAAGATTTACCGGACGCAAGTAGTCGCTGTTGCAACTATTGCTTATTAAATATATTCTGGGACGCAAGTAATATGCACCACTATATAAAATACCTACATTAAAGAAAAACATGATAAAAATCTGATAACTGTTAAATAAAGACTTTAAATTCTTAAGTACTAAAGTAGATGACGTAAACCCTCACTTCAGTGTTCATTAAGTTTATCTAAATTAAATATTGTGGTATTTTCTCGATTTCATTCTCAATAAATATGTCACCGTCAAAGACGTAAATTAAAGAATTAGCTCTAATGACTATCGGATTAACAATATTTCCAATCAAATTAAGCTGTATACGATATTGAGAAGAAAATATGTAAACACCCATTATTTTCATATAATGATGCATTTAGCAATATATCCTAGGTAATGACTAATGACGATAATTCCGGTCTTTTTCAGCCATAATTGATAAAAATGTTTATTGAATTTTGCTTGTTAAATCAGAAATGAATTTTCATTGTAAAATTGATTTATTTAATCAGTATTAATAATAACATAGTTTCAGTCTCTGTAATATCCATAGGGATGAAGTCCCGAGTATGAATATTAGCCTCCTCTAGAATTATAGTTGTCTATTTCGTAGATAATTGGGTTAACTACATTTAACTTGTGGCAAATCACAATAATATTAATATTATCAGTTTTGTAATTATTTATCAAAATCATGTCTCATGTTAGAATATAATAAATAATATAATTTTACAATAGAAAATGTTGTGTTTTTTGTGTCTGTACTCTGTATCACTCGAAAAGTAGTAGAAAAATACTTTGATTTTCAACTTTGAGGGGGGGGGGGTCGGACAGTAAATTAGATCTTGGTATTTTTTAGAGGTCAAAATTGAAAATTCCCATCACTTTTTTTAACAATCGGGAAAAAAATTAATAAAAAAAACAGGAATTTTTACTAAAACTAGTTTTTAAAAATCATTAAAAAATGAATATTGTTTTTTTTGGTGTAACTCAAAAACAAATGACTGAAGGATAATTAAAATGTTCATAAAGTTTTTTGATGCTTTTTGAGTTATTTTAGACTTTTCAAATTTTTGATTTTATTTAGTTTTAGATTCTGAGCAGAGTGAAGAATTTATTGATTTTAGGATGTTGTGTGTTTTTTTTCTATCTATGTACACGATAAAGAGTTGAAATAATGCTTTGATTTTCTTTATCTATAACTTTTCTAGTAGGAAAGTGAATCTATCTAATATATTTAGGAGGTCATTTTTGAAAATCTCTAATAATTTTTAAAAGCGCTGGGAAAAACAAAAAACAATTAAGGAAAAACGGGAATTTTTTTACAAAACTGTTTTTGACATAATAATAGATTTTGTTTTTTTGTTGTAAAACAAAAAAAAAATGATTGTAGATACATGAAATTTTCCTTAAATGTTCATATACATGATTTCTATGCACAATTAAATTTTCAATATATTTTAACTCTTTTTGGGCTATTTATAAGCATAAGAAATTTTCTGTTTTTTTTTTTAATATTATCGTCAATAAAATTTTTTTGATCCATCAAAAAATTTGAAATTTAATACAAAGTTCTTTATAACTTGTTGTTAGTAAAAATTTAAAAAAAACGAGCGTAAATCTATAATAGTTTTTTAAAAGCGTTTAAAGTTAAAATTTCGACAAAATACGTACAAATCACAAAAATTTGCAGTTTATTTGATTTGGAAATTCATAAAAAAATTTCTGTATAAATCTAAGATTCCAAAATTCAACACAAGATTTCCTATAAGTTTTTCTACCTTTCAAAAATTTACTAGAAAGCCGAACTAATTTTTTATGATCATTTGAAATTAGACGTTGTTTATTTACTCATAAACTACTGATTTCTCAGGGTACAATTTTCTTATTTTGTTGTAATTCAAAAACGAATAGTCGTAGATATTTGAAATTTTTACTGAATGTCAAAATTATTATTTTTTTATATGTCATAAAGTTTTAAAAATATTTTGACTTTTTTTAAGCTATTTATAAGCATAAACATTTTTTATTTTTTTAGAAAATTTTTCTATTAATATCGATAAAAAAAAATTTGTTTAGTCAAGATGCTTGTAAATTTAGTACAAGGTTTCTCATAAGTTGTTATAATAGCAGCTCAAAAATATTTAAAATATATGGGCACAATTTTAGAATTAAGAATTTAAAACAAGTTTAATAGTGTAACCTATTAATTTAAAAATATATTTATATGGTTGATTTTTATCGATATTTTAAATTGAAATTTGATCGAAATTTAAATGAAGAATAACAATGTTAGTTATTTCTTTGTAATTAAAAAATATTTTTCGTGGGTGTTTGAAACTTTCAAAATATATTATTATATATTATACATTCAATGATATTTTCAAATGAAATGTTTTCTGCAAAAAATAATTCAACCTACAGTATTATTAATAGTAAAATGAATTATTTTAATAGCAAAAATATTATAAAATACACTTAGTAGTAATGTAGATTAACAGACCGTCTTCGCTCAGAATCGTTTTTTGTATAAAATTATTTTATATCAATGAATTCAAATTTAACACATCCTTTACAACGACCCCAACCGTCGCACCTACTGTATAGCAGAGCGGTACCCACTTTTTGACGTTTTTTTTTTTTTAAACGTCAATAAAAATATTTTCACTTGATCAAACAATTTGAAAATTTAATATAAGGTTCCTTGTAAGTTGTTATTATAGCAATTTGAAAATATTCAACTATTTAACATAAATTAATGTCATTAACATAAATCGTGTGAATAGGGGGGTGTTTAGTGAGGAAATGGTACATTGTAAATGTATAGCGGGGCTTCAACCTCCCTTCCCTCAATTTGGCCCCAATTTGGCAATGTGTTGATGATTTGTTACGTTTATGGTAATATGTCCCTATAGTATCAAATTAAATATAGCCATCCATCGGATGCATGATACATCTAGAATCTAGATATAGTAATTTGTATACCTACAGTATCGATATAAAATTGGGATAATTATTATTGTCGACCAAATTTTCTATCCAATGTACTGCGTAATTTTTAAATTTCTAACCCAATTAACTATTTTGTTAAAAACAATTATAATATTGTTTTCAGTAGACAAAATTAAGGTGATTCCCTAATTATAGTTGTAAGTGTATAAAAAAATATTTGATTTTCCATGCTTATATATTGTCTGTTAATTCAGAAGCATTGATAACGATGTTGTCTACTACTATTACTAGTGTTGGGAATTAATAATATTGGCTAGACATTTAGTGAATTTACGTTATTATCTAAATTGTATCATTGACGGTATCATAATGTGAGTAATACGCCTACTTTTTTTCTTATTTATTGAATTAGAAAATTTACAATCTGTATAAGTACAATAAGCAAATATACTTCATTATAATATGAGGAATAATTTACAAGATGATTGATACTGTGGAGGGATGCTGTCTAGTGACAGAATATACTTATATAGGTATATTTAATTATTTTGCATAAATTATAATTATAAAATATTAACCACCACGTCATCATCACGTCATCAACGAGTGGCGTGCATAGTAATAGAGTATAAGGTCTATGGTGGCATATAATAGGTAGTTATAGATAGATTAGTACCTACATATTATAGTCATAGTTATACGAGGCCTCTTTGACTATACATTGAGCGAGATAAAAACGACCCACGAAGATTACAGTTTCCTCGGAAAAGTAGACACAACTACACAAGCAGTTGTCTTTTATGACCTACATACTTTCTGCTCTATCTGCTTCTACAGCTTCAGAAGTTACATATAAGTAGTAAAATAATAATCGACAATCACTCACTTTTTAAACCTTCTATTATACCTCTTAGACATGGTACTTTAACTATTTATTAATTATTTATTCTAATTTTCAAGCATAAGTGCCATGCCACAAACTACAAATAATCATAAAATGTATATAATATTATTATTATTATTCAATAATCATTATTTAACAAAAAATCTTTAATTTGAATTCATGATTCTCTGAGTCTATGGCTATTGTAATAAAAATGGTTCAATCCTTGCACAGTTGCACAGTTTCACAACTACAATAAAATATGTCCCTCAATCTAATCGTCCTGTTTAGACTATACAGTTTACAATCATATCTATTTACATACTGCATTTATAATACTTACTATACTTATATATTTAAATTTTGAAATTAGATTCAAATTTTTATAAACATCATCTACCAAGTTTCATCAATAATACTGTAATAAGTAAACTTAGTTGTAAAAAAATCAAAACCTATTAATTTATTTTAATAATTATCTGAATCAAAATATTAAATTATAGGTAATAAATAATTTAATTTATTATAATAGTAACTTATTGTATTTATTTATATTAATAAACAACAATAAATATTATTTTAAAACTTATTCTCAATAACTTACAACTTAAATATTGCAACCATGGTGTATTTAAAAATAATTACCAAAAAACATTTATAAATAAAATAAGGTTTCTGAATTTACACGTTTTACATGTTTAAAATGCCTTGTTATTTTTCTACACACTTAATTGATATTACGATAATGTTTGTGTTACACAAATTGCCTAATTTATTATGTTAAATGTAAATCATTTTTCACACTCGAATGTTAAATACTACAATGTTTTGTGTATAGTATCTATATATACATACTTCTAGTTATTAAGTTATATTTTTTTAAACTGTAATTGTTATTAACCAATTCCCCACTATTATGTTATTGTGAAGTGTAACAGTTTTTTATGTCATTCAAACTACTGTATTTTTATAGTGCTCAGAGTCTTCAATACGTTATTTATTAATCGCGTGTATGCTGAGGAGTACCTACATTTTATCTTATGATGTATTAAACCGAAATTATATAATTAATTATTACACTACTCTATCATCTAAGAATCAATCACATAGATACTGAATTATTTTAATTGTATTTGTTCATTATTTTTTTAAATTTATTATTAATGTACAAATTTCAAATTGTGTAAATAAAAATATTTCAGTAGGTAGGAATCTATATTTATTTGTTTTCAATAATTATGGTAGATTTTTTTAAACAATAAAAATGACGAATCTTGATGTGAAACAGACAGAACAGGTTAATTCTCAAGAAATGAATTCTATTCAAAAAGGTTAGTAAATCATATCGTCATAATTATTTGTATACTCTGTCCAGCGAGAGAACGCGCCAACTCTGCGCATCCCCCACGTCACCCCACCATCGAAACAAGTTCGCTTATAGCAGGGTGCCGTGTAAGGATACCCAGAAGAACAGATTTTTATCGGTCCTAGGTGCTTTCTCTCGCTGGATAGAGCATAGGTACTTTAAACAGTGGTTATACCTACACCTAAACAGCTTAATAGGTAATTATATCAATAATATTAAGTTAAAATACTTGTTTTGAAAATCATTATAGGTATAATTTATATTCATTACCAGGGAGTAAGAGTTATTTAAAGTACCTAATTATTTTCAGTTTTTTTCAAAAACAAAATATACAATGACTAGAACTCTAAACGATAAATCGTTTAAATAAGAATTTTTTTTTATCCAAAAAGCTGGTGAAATGTGAAGTTGTAACTTTCGACTTAATCGAATGAAAAGATGTACGCCTAATGCAAATATAATATAGGTAGGTTCTTTGTAGTAAATAAAAACGCATTATTAATATTTGGTATTAGAACTATTTCGTAATTAATTAATTAATGTAAATTATATTAAAATGGTTTGAATATAACTGAAAATTTAGATTATTTTTTTAATTATTGAATAAAAATCAAATCGCTATCAGGAATAATGCATACACAAAGTTATATTATAAATTCCAAAGCAAACATAAAATGCAGCCAGATTGAAAATATATTAAAATATATTAAGCCATTAAGCCACGATTATTGAAGTGGAAATATTTTTTAAACTGCCCCACCTATTTTATAATTTTTTTTCTTGTATCGGGATAATTGGTCATTTTTGTTTTCGGGAAGTAAATTAATTTTCGAGTTTGTGGTACCGCCGGTGGATAAATGTTTCTTTCAAAATCCTATCTCCGATGAATATCTACTTTCGGATATGTACTTACGAATCCTAAATCAGATGTGATACTAGTCCCCAAATTCGGTTGGACCTCGTAGTACACGTCTTCACTATGTCCTCTAACTGATTTAGGGCACATTATTAAATATTCAACAATCATATTTTAATTAAATTCATTAAGTTTGTAAAACGCATACTTATACCTAGGTAATAAAAATAATGTTAACAATATACATCGTATAAAAAATAGGTATAATAAATAAATGAAAAATTATACTACCTAATATAAAGTGAGATTTAGGTCATGTTATTTTAAATTCAAGTTAAATACTATATTAGTAGTTGTATATTTTATTAAGCATATTAACATTCAAATAGCTGTAAATAGTACAAGCAATTTTTAGTATTTTTAGACTTAAATAGTTTAATGGCATGATAACAAAAATTAAATAAATATGATATCGAACAAATAATAAAAATAAATTAATTAGATAATAAAATATAATACGAATAATTTATGGATTTATGTCAATAAAAAAAGAAAATATTCACGTCGTAATATTTAAGTATAATAAATAAATGAAATATGAATAATTAAATCAATAAATTGAGATTTATATGTTTAGGTATGTACAAATGTACAATAGGTACTTATAAGTACATTGGATACTTAAATTATAGGCACTTAAAGTTGGCCCAATGTGGAAAAGTTATACGATAGGTACTTACATTTCCGTCTTGATATATAGCATCATCGATTATAATTAAAATAAGATTGCTACATGAATATTTCATCATTTTCCCTAAATCAATCGAGGTCCGTAATTACGGGAGGGTTGCAAATGCCACCAATTTGAAATCCGCATATGGTGACGACCACGATGGCGATGATAATAGTAATAATAATGATAATAATCTCGTTATTTATTGTTTCATCCGCTACGTCCAGTAGTCGACTCGCCCGGGATAGGGTTCCGACACCTGCAGAGTCTGCTGCTGTTCCTGTGCGTGGTGAGCGGGTACCTAATCCGGGTGAACCTTTCCGTCACCATCGTGGCCATGAACCCAGTGATCAACTCGACGGACTACTTTCGGGAGCTGGCCGACCACATACCGATATTCGGATGGACCAACTCGATGCGGTCGGTGTTGCTCAGCAGTTTCTTTATTGGCTACCTGCTGGCCAACTTTCCGGCGTCCGTGCTAGGGTGCCGATTCGACAACAAAACACTACTGGCGTGTAGTATGACCATCTCATCGGTGCTATCACTCATCAGCCCACCGGTGGTGTACGCGTATGGCGCCCACGCCCTGGTGGCCGTCCGGTTCGCGCAGGGCCTGTCGTCGGCGTTCATGTTCCCCATGGTGCACGGCATCATGTCCAGGTGGGCGCCGCCGCACGAACGAGGCAAATTGGTCGGGTTTATCGTCAGCGGCATACAGCTGGGCACTATGATCACGCTGGCCGTTTCCGGTGTGCTGTGTAGTAGTTCGATGGGCTGGCCGATCGTCTACTACCTGAGCGGCGCCTTCGGACTGACGTGGACGGCCATCTGGCTTTTTCTGGGCGCCGGGTCGCTGTCCACGCACCGGTTTGTCAGCCAGGCCGAAAAGGACTACATTCAGAGGTCGCTCACCAACACCGTCGACCACAATAGACGGGTGATCATAATATTTTTTGTAATTGTAATTGCAGTCGAAGGTATAATGAAAGATAACTGAACTTAATTTACAAAAAAACATCAGAAATATAAATGCTCCACGGCATAAAACATTAAATAATACGCATAATAATCCTAAAAATATTCCATAGATATAAGTACAATTACTATAAAATTCTCCAGTTTTCACTTTGAGGGAGGTGGAAATTAGACCGGGCTTGTATTTTGAGGGTCAAAAGGGGAAATCGCCTGTACTACTTTTCAAAATAATAGGAAAAAAATCTTTTTGGGTTATTCAAAAATTAATAACTATAGAGACTTGGCATTTTTATAAAATATTTATATTAGCAATTTTTAAACAGCGTTTAATTTTTTTTAATATTTTGGCTCTTTTTGAGCTATTTAAAGCCTTTAAATGTTCTAATTTTTGCATCGACTTTTGTAAGATAAAATATTTGTTCACGAGTAAAAAGGATTGAACATTTATAAGGTGTCTCATAAATTTTTACAGCAATTAAAAAATATCTAAAACACATAGGTAATTACAACTCATTTGTAGCCATTTGAATTTCAAATCTTGAAGCATATTATATTATAGTCAGAGTGCTTTCAGAATCGTTTTTTTATATGCAATGATTTATCATTAAAATTAAACACATCTATTACCTAGTAGACCTACTCGATGACGAGGCACATTCGAATGACTTTCCCAATTTTTATGTATGCATTAAGATTTTGAAAAAATATCAAATTATGCATAATTTTAAAAAATATCTACGTGTGTGTTATATTCATTGCAGTAGAATCTCAGGAAACTAAAATGTTAACGACAAATTAAATATTTTAATTTTACAGTTTTTCTTTTCATTGAAT
Organism: Pentalonia nigronervosa; assembly: GCA_014851325.1. Lineage (NCBI taxonomy): Eukaryota > Metazoa > Arthropoda > Insecta > Hemiptera > Aphididae > Pentalonia > Pentalonia nigronervosa. The sequence goes on from JACXSJ010001418.1 coordinate 90,445, forward strand.
ATATGGTTTTTGTGCAAGTTATAAAAAATGTATTATTTAAAATTAAATTATATTTGTGTTATTTTATAATATAGCGCAGATATTTTAAAAATGATTGCCAATTTATAGAATTATAAAGATATATAAATAACAATGTGAAATTCTAGTTTTTTTCAATTGCCTATGAATCAAAAATATGAATATAAATAAATAAAACTGAAAACGTTCGGTAATTTTCAGTCATATTTTATTATAATAATAATACATTTAATCATAGTTTATATTTAACATTAATAAAATTAATAAATAATTGATGTTTCTTATGGAGTATCTAAGGTGTGTTTATTAAATTTTGAACAACGTATAATATAACTTATAAGTAATATAAATGTATAATAATTAAGCTCTTCAATAATATTGTATATTTGTATACTAATCCCTCAATGATTTCAACAATAAAGAATTAACAAGGGATCTATAATACAAATGTATTAAGAGTACCTATAATGTATATAATATTGATTAAACTGCACTTGATTAGTTACTCTATTGATTTTAAAATTGAATAATAATTTCATGAATTACGCTTTTTAACTGTAGATAACGTTATCACATCATAAAAATGTTATTCAATATTAAGTCTGGGATTTAGATTAATGAAATGTATACATAATCTGTTTGCATATAAATAATCAAAAATATAATATTGTTGGTTTTTTTAAAAATTTTCTCTGACAAAGTCATGTGAACTTAATGTTGAACCTATTACAATTTTTTTAATGACAAGAATAAAAGATATTAATTATCAATATTACTACAATGAAGTGATTTAACAGATTAATAGATATACGAATATTAATATATATATACATATACTCGTATATATACTGCCTATATTAATAATGTACAAAGAAAAAATATAAAATGTATTAAATGTATAATATTACAAAGATTAAAAAAAATTAATAATATCGTACATCATGGGTAATCAAAAACCTCCTCTTTGTCACTCGTGGATAATAAATTAAATTCCATATGTGCATAATATGTAGATTTACGCTTGCGCTTTGATGCGTATGATTTTTTAAAAGAAAAATATCCTGTATTTATGAATGTTGAAACGTTATTGCCCTTGCCTAGAACTGGTGAGAATATTGCATTCGCTCTTCATCAAAATTTATCAGTTCCATTCTGGTTAGGACCAGAGTCTGTATGTTATACAGCTTTATGTAAGATAATGCAATCATAGATCATAGTGTAGAAAAGCATGCAAAGTAAATTGCCTTCAGTGATATGCAAAAATGTGAATTGCAACATACAATGTTTCATTTTAAATATTTATGTTAGATATTAATAAATAGGTAATTTTAATAACTAACTATAGACATAAAGTATCTTTTACATTTATTTTAAAAATATGTCCACATGTACAAAACTTTTTCATTTCCATGAAAATATTTCAGTAATTTCAGTAATTTTAGAATTTTAGAAGAAATTTCTAGACTTATTGCAGGTTCACTTTCAAAAATCCCTATGTATTTTTCATTATACTATAGTATTTCGTAATCGCACGCAACTCTTTCTCGATAAAAACCCTATAGTTGTGCACATGCAACTACCATGACTCATATACGCATATATAATGTTAAAATAAATTTAATTTGTTAATACAAAATTGTAAAAAAACGACAAACTGATTGGTCTCCTTTACGATCAGTTATCAGATACTCCGTGGAAATCCATATTCACGTCGTTGCCGGTATGGGCCACAATTGTTGCGCACACAGGCCATAACTGGGGCTTTTGGCTACTGTTGACCGAAATGCCAACATTCATACATACGGTGCTCAAGTTCGATATTAAAGATGACGGTATACTATCCTCATTACCATATCTCACCATGTTCGTGCTTCAAATACCGGTAACCTTCATTGCTGATTTTCTGAACAAGCGCGAAATCACCACCCTCACGGTATCCAGAAAAATCTGGAACTCAATAGCCATGTGGGGCGGCACCGTCGGCTTAATCATACTAGGTTTCATCGAAGACACCCACTTGACGATCGTCATTTACGTGTTAATCGTAGCCATAGGGTGTACATCGAACGTCGGATTCAACATAAATCACATTGATCTATCGCCCAACTTCGCCGGGCTCCTGATGGGAATCACCAATACAGCCGCATCTTCCGGAGGGATCATCGCCCCTCTGTTCGTCGGGCTAGTTGTTAACGATCAGGTACAATTAAACTCAAATCTCACGTACATTACACAAATCTTTGCCAAGCCTTTGCTTTCTGTGCAATCCACTCAATATAGGTTTACCTACCTATACTAATTATATACAGAATACAGATAGATACCGTTTTTTCTATTTTATTTTTCGAATTTTACCGAATTGTATTATAAAAGAATTCCGGAAAATAAGTCTCCAAAAATAAGGTACCCAGGAAAAATTCCCCCGGTAAAAAAGTCCCCAGTAATTAAATCAAATATTAAAACAAAGTTATACAATTACATTTGGGTGGTCTATTTATTATTAAAATAAAATTAATATAAATAATAAATTTACCTACTAGCTATTTATAAATTGTATAAATAGGGGACTTTTATTCAAGGGGCCTCATTTCCGAGAATTTTTTTCCGTTTACCATTATATAGCATAGGTATGTGTATACAACTAAGTATAGTCGATCTGTTTTGATAATAAATCTTATATTCCTGTTTATCAACCCTAACGATTTGTTACTTATGTTTATGTGAGTTTTTACATCAAATAATTATTATTGCACTGTTATATTAATTATTAATATTATATTAGACTTCAGTTGCGGAATGGCGAATCGTATTCATTAGTGGTGCAATTGTGCTGTTCATATCAAATTTGTTTTTTATTATATTTGGCTCGGCTAAAACTCAACCATGGAATTCATTGCAAAAAAATGGTA
>JACXSJ010001419.1:8856-21780 GCA_014851325.1 Pentalonia nigronervosa
ATATTTATATATTTATAATATTAAAATTAATAATTGCTGTATATAATTTTAAAATTGTGTTTTAGAAAAATTTACAGAATCACAAATTGTAGCGAATGCTTTTGTAATGTTTGCTGCTGGATTTGAAACAGTCTCATCTACTATAAGTTATTGTTTATATGAATTAGCATTAAATAAATCTATTCAAGACAAAGTACGTAAGGAGATTCAACTAAAAATGTCCAAAAATGGCGGACAAATTAACCACGAGTTGTTGATGGATCTTAATTACTTGGAAATGGTTATTGCCGGTGATTAATTATTTTATTATTTTTAATTTCATTGATTAGTATTAAACTATTCATTTTTTTGGGGGGTAGATGAACAGGTTTTACTTAAAAATTTATTAAATCAATAATTGTTAAAGGTTATTTATTTATTATTTTGTTTTATAATATTCCGTTTTAATTAATTTCGTATAAATAAATATAAATATATAGATCAAAATATCGTACATTTTTTTTTCATAATAAAATATATTAATATTAATGTTTAAATAGATAATAATTTTTTTTTTCTAGAAACTCTCCGCAAATATCCTTCTTTAGTTGCTTTGTTCAGAAAAGCATCACAGACATACCGTTTATCTGACAATTCGTTAACACTGGAAAAAGATCAAAAAATAGTTATTCCAATTTATTCACTGCATTACGATAGTAAATATTATACGGATCCTCAAAAATTCAATCCAGAAAGATTTTCACATGAGGAAAAAGCTAAACGGCCTAGTGGTGTTTATCTTCCGTTTGGCGATGGACCTAGAGTTTGTATAGGTATATATTTATTACATACTATATTATATATGATTAAATTATGACATTTAAAACATATTTTTTTCTATGTTTACCTATATATATTTATATTTTTTATTCTCTAGGAAAACGTTTCGCTGAACTGGAAATAAAATTGGCTTTAGTTGAAATGTTAACTAAATTCGAAGTGATAACATGTGAAAAAACAGAAATTCCTTTAAAATATTCTAATAATGTTATAACGTTAATACCAAAAGATGGAATTTGGTTAAAATTTCAAAAAATTGCTTAACTTTAGCTAAGAATTATTTTATTAGCTATGGGTTGAAAAAAAAATAACAGTTCATATTATACTGAGAAAATTGTATGATATATTATTTTTTATTTATATTTGAATAATTTCAACATCTAAATAATAATGTGTTGATAGTTAAACATTTTTAAATACTCTTTAATAATGCACGATTTATAGATTTATATCTTTGGTAATTTGGATTAATATTTGTCTTTTTTATTTCAAATTTTTTTTCGAATATAGAGTGAAATTAATAAATAATTTCTGGGAAAAATAAGTTTCAAATAAAATGTATTTGTGAACGAGATAAATAAATATGCAAATTTGATTGAATTAAATGTTAGCAAGTATGATTTTTTACAAATGTACAAAATATTTTAATATTGCAATTTTATTTGTGAATATTTAAAACATTTCCTAATATAATACATTGTTTTTTCTACTTCTATGCTCTAGTTTAATACTTTATATAAAATACGTAATTTTAAAATTTTATAATTCGTTTTCTGGGGAAAAATTACAAATTATTTATGAAGTTCCCTACACGCCCGCTTACAACAAAATTGATTTTGGTTATAAAATTTAAAAATAATTATAATAATACCTAATTTTAATAATATATGATATTTTCGTAAATTATTAATTCATATAGGTATTTTATTTTATAGACGTGACGTAATGGTTAAATTTGATGATAAAACACTGCTCATCATTTATATAAGGTTTTTCTGTAACTGTACTGATTCAATGTTATGCACTTGTATGTTGCAGTGTCGTCGTACCTTGGTCTTTAAGATAACAATTAATGACCGACGCCATGAAATACTAAAACGCTATCGAACGTTATAGACGGTTATTAAATGATGAAATAACTCCTATCCAAAAACTTTTTTTTTAATTTATCATTTTCTTTTAAGTGAAAAATTAATAATTTTAAAACTAACATAGTTTCAAAACATAATCAGTTGTTAGCTTGGTGGCCAAGTTCAAAAAGTTTGACTGACTACCACCAGCATACGGGCCGAAACCGAGACTCGGGAGAACTTAAACGGTTCGAGGTCTATGGATGAATAGAATATTAACAATTAATTAAGAGCATATAAGTAGCACAATATTTTGACCATACTAATTGGTTTAAAAAGTATTTTAATTTCATATTGCCATCTACCTACCTAATTAAATCATTTGTTTAAATTTATTTAATGTCATTCGATTTTATTGTCATGTTTTTCTTTACCAATATTAACAAATAACAATCATATACATAATATACATTATTATACGATTATACATTGCTTTTGAGTTTCAAATATCTAATTCGTTCTTACCCATTGGTCACTACCTAGAATTGACTGTTTTACGACACATATTCACTTGATAATTAGACAAATTGGATCACTAACTTAGATATTAAATACAATGTTAATCTATTAATTATGAATTATGTGAATACTATTTAATCACTATTTTTTTGTGTTATTTTATTATAATTGTTAATTACTATATTTTCTAACTAAAATTATTAAAATCTATTGCATGTAACTACAAAAGTTAAAACTATACGCTAAATAAATATAATTATAGAATATTATTAATACAAATTTCAGCTTACTTTTTAAATTACACATTATTCAATTGTAAATTAATTCAATACACTTATATAATTTATTGAAAAGATAAATTTAAATTCTAAAAATAAAATGTTAAATGTTTAAATAAAAAGAATAAAAAGAATAAAAAGAAAAAATTCCAAGTACTTTTCAAAAAAGTTGGAAAAAAAATTTAGAGATAATCGTTTTTCGACAAGATCGAAATTGCTTATTCGTAGTAGTTCAAAAACAAATAATTGTATAGACTTGAAATTTTTACCAAATATTCATATTAGCATTTCCTACACATGATATAACTTTCAAAATATTTGGTTATTTTTGTGTTATTTATAGATACAGTGCCTGTATATAACAGGCGGATAGTCATTCGGGACCATCAAAAGTGTTTGTTATGGATACTATATAAAAGACATGTGTCCGTTACACATAGACTTAAGTATTATTTAGTAAAACTCATATAGGTACGTATCTATTTAACAATAATGTATTTTCATAAAAAAATCTGATAATAAATATTAGGTTAATATATACATAACACGATTGAGATTAACATAGTATATAAGTATAAATAAACGAAATTAGCGTTAGTGATATAAAAACAGGTATGTAATTGATTGTAATACTTGATCGGTATTCATTGAAGTATCTATCCTTTTGTGGGCACTTTATTACTTTGTCTATTGGGAGAGGTGTTTTGTAAGCTAGGTGCTACTATATTTGAAATAGTTGATATTTTTTGGCTTATTTTTGATTTATATATGATTACAATTTCATTAATGAAAAAGGAGTCAAATTAAATACGATGTATCTTATGAGTATCTAGTTCTTATTGAAATCAAAAACAAATATCTATTCTTACATTTCTTTTTACGAAATTCGTCAACAATTTTCAATTTTTTTAAAAAAATTTAATTTTAACTCCTCATGATAATTTTATAAAATATACGAATTGTTTTAATAAAAAATTAGTTCAACATTACTAATAAAAAATACATTATGAATAGCATATATAAATATAAAATAAAATATCACTTAGAAATAAAGGCTGCAGACAGATCAACCCCCCTCAAAATCACTTTTTGTATAAATTCTAAATTTTAATCACTTTCAATTTCATTTAATTTCAGGTACGAAGAAATTATTTTATCTGCTTGTACAAAAAATATTTTTATAAATTTAAAAGAACCAATGATCTGTAAATTTAAAAGCTTAATGATTCATATGCAGTTAAAATGGTATATGAAATGCTAAGTTTGTTGGCAAGATACATATAATTGATGTATACATTAAGTGTAAATAATAATGTAAATATAGTTTTTTTAAAATAAAGACAAATATTTTAACAATATTTAATTTTGAAAAAAAATAGATTTATAAGATTAGTTTGTTTTATTATCTGAAACAGTAACAATATTATTCTACAATATATGTTTTTTTTATAGTTTAACTTATTTAGTTGTTTGGAAAAACATAATTAAAACATCACGTATAAAATTAAATTAAAAAAGGTGATTAAATAAGAAATAAGCTTTGATATTATTTTGTATTCTTACATTGACTTTAACTTATTTTTACAGTATAAAATAATTGTTTCAATGTGATGAATAAGATACATATTTCACTTTTAACCAGGTAATACAATCTGTAAAATATTGTTATTACCTATTATTTGTACACGAGTATTATGACCTATTAATTTTTTATTAAATATTATCAATCATTTAAATGATTGACGAATGTTATAATATATAAATATTTAAAGATTAAAATGAAAAAAAAAATATTAGTTTTATTATATGAGTGTTGGTGTTATTAACATGTACAGACATTTCAAAAAACGTAGAGAAAATATCATATCCTCTTTGTAAATTGTTTTTAAGTATTCACGCTCATGTTTGGTTTATTTTTACTTTTTTTAAAAATATAATATTTTATACCTTTAAATATAGTGTATTTATCGTATATATTGTACATTCCACAAATTGAAACAAAAAACTCAATAAAAAAACTCAATAAAAAAACTCAATGCATTAAAAAAGCAGCTAATTTGAACAAATTAATATAGCCATTTAGAGACATTAAAAAAAAAGTGTGTATAGTAATTATATTTAATAAACTAACCTCTATAGTGAAGGTAAAAAGATCAAATAAAAAAAATTAAAATATTCAGACAAAATCTCAATATAATAATTTAAGTATATCGTAGACAAAAAAAAAAAAAAAATAGTATCTTTATTTTAGTCTAATGTTAATGTGATATCGTTAAACTCAATACTTATCAAAAATATAGAATTGAACCAGAGTTTACTTAAAAAGTTAAAAGTAATTTTATAAATTGTATTAATGTAATAATGGACAGTAAAAAGTACTCTATACTTTAAATCTTCATTTTGTAAAAGAATATGGTAATTTTTTTAATAAAACTGTTTGTTTATTGAAGAAATATTAAATTTTATGTATAAATAAATTCATAAAAAATATCCCATCACAAAAGTTTAAAAATAATATAAAATTGCTTTGACTGATGGTATATACGTTTCGTGTATACCGTATATACCATATTTTTTCTCTTGTCGTTTGCAGATTTCATTAAATGTATTTCTCCTTCATCATTCCGAACATTTATGCTTAAAACCACTTTCAGTTGTCAAACATAACATTTATTTCTATTATTACTTTCAAGAATTTTATGCACTTTCCATTTTATTTTTTTTTAGTTTTTCTAAGTTTGTCATTCCTCGTTATTATTTTTTACTCCAATAAATTACCTTCGCTATCTCTTGTGTAAAATTCACTTTATACTCAAAGATTAAAAAAAAAAAAATATGGCCAACTCAACCTATCAATCTATGCTTTACTTAGAGTTTGGGTACTGGTTGATTATGTATCAAACAAGATCTTTGAGATTAGGTATACTTTTCTATTTATGTATTGTAAATAAAACGATTTAATCAAAATTACGACAAAAAGAATCTTTACGTAAGCATGTTAATTGAAAATATTATTTCACCTGGCTTGGAGATGACTGTCGGAGAGATCGTTCAAATTTGCATTCATATTTCAAGACGTGGGATGCGTATAGTACATATACCATAATCATAACATATTATAAACTGAAGTCATATTAAGAGAGGTGCAAAATAAAATATACAATCGCATAGTTTATGTGGGATAGATGTTGAGCATTGGCCATTGGCTTAATACTAGTTTGTAAAAGCAAGGCCTAATTTGAGCTATCCTGTTCCACACAGATCGATAATAATTATCATATGGTTATGGCTACCCATCGTATTGAATATTTGGATACGCTTGTTTTTTTAGATAATTAATCTGAGAATGATTAAAACCATGTCACAAAGGTACTATTTACTTCTGTCATTAATAATTATTAAGTGAAACTTACTAGAGGTTAGCCCGCTCGAATAGATTTGAATCTCTGTCAAAAAACGTTTCGTTCGATGGGTACCTTTTAATGTTGTATAGCTCATTGAATTGGAACAATGTATTACTATTTTAAAATCGTTTATAAAATATTTGATTTTATTTTAGAATATTTTTGAACTCTACTCATTCTGGAAATATAAACGTTCCAAGTTGAATGGATTTCAAATTTGTAGGCAATTTTAGAAATATTACTCCCGCGATTATTATTAATCGTTTATTGCAAAATAGATGATCATTTTTTGACAAAGCGAAGTGAAATATTTAAAAACCGATCGGGGAGTGTGCGGTTATTCACATTTTTTCAGTCATTTAAATACAAGCGTTCCGTTTGAAAACAAAATCCTTGTCTCCCATAAAATCCAACTAAACCTTCATCTACCTGTGCGGCTACTCCACCAAGTACAAAAACGACGCCGTCGCCGGCACTGCCACAATCACGCTAAAGTGTTATAATATTATACTTACGACGAATATGGCCACCCAGGCCAGACCGATGTTGTCGAACGATATGGTACCCTGGAACGGATTTTCGCCCTGAGACTTGCATTCGGTGTAGTAATAGTTCCAGTTGACACACGACCCGTTGGCGAGGGCCATGGTGGCCGTGGCGTTGCAAATCAGAGCGTCGTGTCCGCGCGTGGGCGGCAAGTCGAAACACGAGTGCATGCCGTTGTCGTCGTTTTTCGAACAGATGTAATCCTTTTCCTCGTCATTTAGCGTATAATACGCCGGCAACATCCTACGAAAAAAACACGTATCGCCCAACTGTATTATACCGCATGACGTATTATTATATATGATATCATTTAGAAAGAATATACTTTTGGCTTATACAGGTGTAGTTGTTTAACGGTCTGAAATCTAGACAACTCTAAACCAGGGGTCACCAATTAATATTGTCGGAGAACCACATAAAGAGTTTGGAAAGTTTTCGAGGGTCATATGGTAAAAATGTAGTGTAGGTGCCTGATAACGTATTCAAACAAAACATAAAAGAATGGAAAAATCAAAAATTAAATGAAAGCCGATGAAATATTTTTATTTTATTTCACCGTGAAATATAATAGTTTAAAAAATTAGTTTCATGCGAGATCGATAAAATTTGCCTAATTTGGCCCACAGGTATATAATATGAATAATTAATACAAATAAAATATGTGTTAAGTATACTCTATACAATACATATTAAATATTATATTTGGGTTAGTGGTGTTGTTAACTGGTTTAACAACGATCAGAATGTGGTGTCCAGTGCTTGAATTTGTTGATGTTTGAGGGGGGGGGGCACAGATGTAACTCCTTTACTATTTTTTTCGGTATCATTGCAAGTTATCAATTTATTTTTAATTTAAACAAAAACATTATTGTTTGTTCCTTTTTCGATCAATATAAGTAAGGTACAGTAGAACCTCGATTAACTGAATATCAATATGTACACGTAACCACTAATCATGTATATATAATAATTAGAAATATTATATTATAATAATATTATGTATGTTTTTCGTGATATGTATGAACATATTAATTATGTATACATAAATATAATATGATGTAGTATAACATGTACATATTATATACATAGTATTAAAAAAAAATGCCAGTATCAAAACATTCACATTTCCGAACTATGTGCGATCCCAAATAATTTAAAAAACTGAGGTTCAATGTTTTATAATATTCATTGAGCAATGGGATACTGTGTACTTAGTAAAAAACTATAAAATGCATAAACTCAATCTTAACCGGGTCTTATTTTTGATTATACAAATTTCAGGTTTATTAAACATTTAAATATAGATAAATACGTCAACAGCTGAATATCCCATAAACTATACAATTTATAATTGGTGAAAATTGATTTTACTAAATATTTAAATTAATAAAGTTTTACGACTTAGTCAGAAAAAAAATTTATGTGGGCTTAATTTAAAAAAATAACCTATGTTGTAAATTATTCATGTACAAAATATGGTAAAAAAAGTAACGAAATATATTTTTTAGACCGTTAATCACTTAATCATTAACTACAAATATTTTTGAATCGTTTATAGTATATATGTTTGAAAATACGATATAATATTATTAGATAGAGAGTGAAATATTCATGTATTATTTGTTTTATTATAAATTAATGTTTAGAGCAAAATTGGATTTAAATTTAATATAAATTATAAATGTAATTCTCAAAACCAATTTGTTATTTCCTATTTAGATTTCAACTGATATTGTTATGGGTTTTCAGTAAATTAAGTATTATATTAAATGAAATACTTAAATACTTTATTATTTACATTTAATTTTTATATATTTATATTCAACATCAAGAATAAAACCACACGAGTACATATAAGTTAATATGTTATATAGTAATTTATGATCATTGATCATTGTTATTACAACTTATAAAGAACACATTTAAACCTTAATAATTTCTCAAATAACTATGCCGTATTATTTGTATTAATAAAGTTAATTGATTTTAAATATTAAACTAATTTAATTAATTTTACACAAGGTTGTCATATCATAATTATAACTTCAAACATTGATAAATCTATAAAGCGTTACAAACTTGATTCATGAAATATAAAGTTAGTTTAAGTACTGTACGTAGACCTTATATTTATTAAACAATATTACAATAATAATAACATTGAACAAATATCTAAACTGAATGAAGCCGAATACACATTATTTAATATTAGATTAAAAACAAAGATAAAAATGCCAAAGGGCTTGAAAACATTGAATGTTAATTGTATATACCTAAATGTTAACTGAGAGTTTTTATTTACAATGTAAATTAACTTACAAATTATTTTTAACAAACGGGTTTATTCTCTTAACTAAAAAAATTTTAGACAGTATAATAAAGAGAATTCCCTCGAACAGCAAAATTATAGAGTATGATACATAAAAATTAATTGCATTAGACTTTTTACACTATCTTTCTCTATTGAATTATACTTGCACTCGTTCACTCGTTAGACATTCAGATTAAAAAAATTAGTTAAGTGTGCCTGAATTCAGATATGTGTGTTTGATGAAGTAATACAATTCAATTTAAAAAATGTATCAAATTATTAAATTAATAAGATTTTGTTATAAAAAAAAAAATATAAATAACCTATACTATTCACCAAAGTTTTGTACGATAATATATATCATGATTTAAAGAAGAAAAAAAATCATAAGATTTTACATACTATATAGCTGGTGGCTGTCTATAATCTAAGGGGTGTTGACTATGAATGAACGGAAGGCAGTATAGATGTGGCAGTAAGGCGTCTTTGGACCATTTAAAACGTACAATCGGATTGTTTTCGAAATGTAATCAAATTAAAAAAAAAAGGCGCACCATTCGTTTAATAAATCGGATAAATCTACCGATTGTCGCTTTCAATGACTAGCAATTTTTATTTATTTATTTTTTTGCTCCACAAATAGAAACATTAAACCGTCAAACGAACCGGAATGCACTACGCGTATTCGAAAAGCGCGAGAAACGTTTCGGGAAAGTCTTAAAAAGGGGTACGTGCAATACTATGTATATATATATATATATATAGGGGTGTCTGCCGGTGGCGTGTACCGTCGTCGGATTTAAATTAAACAGTGATTTATAAGTATATAGATCCAGAAGGTGTGGGGCCATACCGCGACGGCTCGGAGTCGTAGGCTGAGAAGGGTATATTCGGGGTGGTGGCGGCGAAGAGGAGGTGCAGGCGCGTTCGATTTTATTTATTGTGTAAAGGTCAATCGACAACGGCGGCAGCGGTGAACAGGCGATCTAGTTGTATACAGCCACCGGCCGCCAGAAGAAATCTATTTTCGATATTTTGTCACGTTTGTCGGAAGATGGTACCCGGGTGGGATAGTCGTCAGGGGCGCGATTTGTACGATAATTTATCCCGTCTTGATATTATAATGCCGTATGTGTGTATGCGTGCGTATGTGCTGATCGTGTTGGTGTGTGGCGGTAAGTGTTTCATGTTGGAGAGTGGTAGGGGGTGAGAGAGGAACGAGGGCACAACGGTGACACGACAGAGGAAAATATGCTGTTAAAAACGAACGAGAAAGAAACAGGCGGATGAGGAAAACAATTACCATTTACCATGGACGGTATCGCTAATGTAACAAAACCAAACAATATCTACACGGACAGAACAATACACCTGCTGTTGCGTCGAACTGCTGACGCCGCCACTACAGCCTTGCCCAGCTTGCGGTCCACTCGAATTGATCCGCAGCAGCCGCCGCGTGTTATTATTTTAACCTTTTCTCTCTCTCTCTCTCTCCCTCTCTTTTACACACACACACTCTCTCTCTCTCTCTCTCTCTCTCTCTCTCTCTCTCTCTTTCTTTCTCACTCCGTCTCTATACCTCTCTATGTATATATATATATATATATATAAATTATTTTATTACTTTGGCTGACACCGATCGTCTACCTCTGTTGTCTACAGGAACGCGTCTGTCTGCAAACATTTTTCACCAGTGTGTAGTGTACCCGACCGCTATATTATACCGTCGGCTTATCTTGAGTTTGACCAAGATTATCATACGTGACCCCTTTCACGATTTATGATAATAAATCTCGTCAATTGTTTAGGGTCATCGTTATAAAGATCGGTAGGATTACTGTGTTATTATTTATTTGTTTTTTTTTTTTTTTTAATAACAATTAAACGTTTCCCACTCCCGTGTTACTTATATGTTTATTTAAATACAGAATTCGCTATACTCTTATAGACATATCATCATAATATTTATTAAAGCAAATTATGATAATGCAATATACGTATTATGATTGTACAAGCGTGTATGAACAAATATATATATTTTATTTAAAGTATTAGTGATATACTTATAGGGTGTAACAGAAATAGCTGACAAATTTAATAAATACTGTCTAATTACGTTATAACTGTAATTCTTTTAAATTAAAGTAATTTTTTTTTTTTGAATAAATAAATATTCTATACACTTTTATTGTTTAGACGATTGTTTAAAGTCAAAAAAGTGAAAAAAAGTCATCTAGAAAAAGATTATTATTATGTATTTAGATAAGTTTATAATATTAATTAACTTACGTGCATTTTGTTCTTCAGATTTATAAATAAATAAAAAATGTATTATTTAAAAGTATTTTTAAATTACATAACTTGTATTTATGATAAACTAATCATTCTTAAATTGAATTTTAATAAATATGTATTAGTAGTATTAGTATAAGTATAATCTACGGATAACTAATTTCAAATAATTATATTTGAATTAAAAATTGTTTTATTAACAATTTCAATTAAAAAGGCTTAACATTCATGCTAATTTTTTTCATTTTAGACTCTAAATAGATCGATTGGTAGGTTTAAGGTTATAAAGGATACTATCATAATAATGTGAGTTATTTTTTTTGTCGTGTCTTACAACAAGAGCAGGAAAATTGTTTAAATTTTCAACTTTTAGTGTGGTTTTAACTAGAAAAATGGATCTAATTGATACTTACATTAGAGAAGGGTATAAAAATTAAAAAGTGAAAAATTCGAAGCATTTTTAAAAATAATCTGTAAAAACAAAAACAATTAACTGACAATTTTATGCAATACTAAAAAGACCAATTAATCAATTATGTTATTTTATTGAAATTCAAAAATAAATAACTGTGTACTTGAAATTTTCACCAAACTTTTTAAAGTTATTTTTTGTGATGTAATTTGATAAAATATATGATTGTTAGCTAAGAAACTTGAGAATGTATAATAATGTTTCTCATAACGTTGAAATTATAACGTATATTATTATTTTTTATATTCAATAAAATATTATTACTTGGACTCTTTTATGTTATTTACAACACCATTTTTTTTACACTAATCTACGTATTTTATTATTTATATGAAAATAATTGACTAGCTTATATAGAACTTCATATTTATAATAAAATGATAAAATATCCTTAGAAATAAAGGCTGACATACCATTTCCGCTCAGAATCGTTTTTTGTATGCAATTATTAACCATTAAATTCAAAATGAACTCATTCATTATAAAAGTGGTCTAATCAATGGTAAGATTTACTTGAAACTTACTTATCAGCAAAGCAACTCCCTGGTTTTGGATGAAATGATTTTCCATAATAGTCTTATGTAGTCGTATTTAATTATATTTTAATAATTATGAAATTGGACGAAATATGATATTTATAGCTTAATAATATAGTTTAATAATTATTTTTATAAATAAATTGCTGAATGATAGATTATACTCAGTTTTTAAGTATTCCATTATTTTTACATTAAATGATTTTGATTTTAAACATAAATTCTAAATAAACAATTTCCATTATTATTATTATTATTATTTTAAATAATTATTAAAATACTTTCCATTGTCATAAATTTTAAATAAATATCAATTATGAATACCTACAGGTTTTATTCAAATCGATGTATAATTCATGGTGTTCGTTTTATTGTTTTTAAAACGTTACAAATTCACACAATAAATAAAATCATATATCATTATAATCATGCATATCCCATATTTATACAACACATATTTTATATAACTATGAAAAATAACAAAGGATTAATTTAACAAATGTATACCCAGAGACAATTATTATGAATGTTATAAATTTATAACAATTAGTATTTTATTTCAACTATTGTTACCATATTTTAATATAAAAATTAAAAACAGAAGTTTGAGTATCCTTACTATCATAATATCAAACCCTTTATTATATATTTAAGTTATATGAATATGTAGTACACTG
>JACXSJ010001419.1:21880-93710 GCA_014851325.1 Pentalonia nigronervosa
AATCTTGTAATAATTACTAACAAATATCACATAATATCACATAGTCTATATGAATATATGATTCATTTTTTTTTTTTTTTTTTATTATTATTACATAAAACTTCAAATTGGCAGTAGAATAGTTAGTTAAGTACACAGTCAGTATGTTTTGAGTACACAGTTCCATTATAAATAAAATATCATTTTTTTCAAGATGTGACATTATTATATTCCATATAATATTTTTTTTACCTAACTGACATTTTAACTTACAGTTTCAATTATTAGGTTTAACAAGAAATTAAATAAAAAACAAAATGCATTGTTTAAAATTTAAAATTATTGTTATATAGGTAATATGAATACTAGTTGTTAATTTTAGAATTATACTGTTTTATCACATTTTAGAGCCACAAGAGATTGACAAAAGATTTATATGAAAAGACATTCATTACATTTATACAAAATAATAAAAATTTATTTTGTTGGATAAAACTTATATAAAATTAAAAATGGAATTAACTTATAAAAATACAGTATGTTAAATAAGAATAAATTTCATTTTTTTTTTTTAAACGAAATATCTAGTATATTATTAAACTTCTAATATATTGTTATTTATGATATTAGACCATGATACATGTCTTTAATACATTATTAATAACTGACGAGTAAATTATACGACAGTAAAGTTATTCTTTGAACTATTTTTTAAAGTCCGTTTAAGTTCAGGAATATATGTACTATTTCAGGATAAATAATTTATATTTGATAATGCAATATTTTATATTTTAATAGCAGCTATTTATGTTAATATAGTCATGGTTTGATTTTATTACCTCAGTAATGTCTCATGAATAATTTTTATACTTTAATTATTACAAAAACAATAAAGCTATATTTCAATTTCAAAAAATATTGAATAGTATGGGTTTCAGCAAGAAGGAGAATCAATTATTCTTTTTTCATTCACTGTAAATACCTATTTCGGACGTTTCGAGTTTTCGATCAAAACCATCAATTACGTCTACTAGAGCAAAAACTGGCAAGTACTAATGGAATATGGGACTTTGCCACAAGTAACATATTTTATACGCTGTTTCATGGCATTTATAGTATTTTATTCTTTATTAGTTAATCATAATAATATATTATTTAATATTTAAACTAGTAATTTTGTTATATTATATATTATTTAAGATATTTTTCTACACCAAACCTTGTTAACCTATGTTAAAATACAAATTTACAAAACATGTTAAACGTCAAATAGTACAGAAATATATTCGATTGCAATTTGGTTTATAATTATTATAATAAGAGTAGATACAATATTATGCGCATCTCATCCGTTTTCGTCATGCTTATTTTAGGCAGTGAAAATACTGGAATTAAAAATAATTATCTACGGAAAGAAATATTAGTCATGAATATTGCCAAATAATAATTATAAATTATTGTTCTTTATTATAAATATTCTTCTACTCATAAAAGTACTCAAGTATTAAAGCACGGCATAGACTTTTGGTGAACTTAAGGTGTCTTAATTCATGTTTGACCATAAAAACATTTAAAATTTCGTATAGAGAAATCTTTATTTAATAAAATATATGTAAGCCAAATAAAATAAAATGATATGTCGTCTAACAAACTAAATGGCTAATATAATTTAATGTATGTCACATACCTATTATTAAACTACTAATATTTATACAATTTTTCGATTTACAATATTATCATCACTTTGTATTGTTAAATTACTTAATTAAATTTAAATTTAAAAATCATTTAAAAAAACGGCAATTTTGAAACAGTAACAGTTAAATATTATAATATACAATTGCATAAAAATATTAAAATCAAAATGCATATGTCTTTCAGCTAACTTCGCATTTGTGTGCATAAATCTGCATATATTTGATGTGAATGGAATATTAATAAAAATCCAATCAAAAGAGCTGTAATGAATATGTCAATTGTACGAGGTGAGATATGTGCACAGAATAATTATCCTACTGGTTTGAACAAAAGGTCGCTGGTATTTCGAAAATTAGTCGTTAACCCTCGTGGAACATAAAAAAAATGTAACCAATGAATGCTGAATAATGTAAAAATATTCGAACAAATCGACATGACACTATGATGTGTGTCGATTTGGCTTCATTTATTATTATTATTATTATTCATATAATATAATATTATATGCGTATATTCATATAAAAATGTGCCCGAAGGTTACCACGGGCAACCGTTTGTTGTTTCATATCAAAACGACTAAAGGTGGGAAAAGCGTACTTCAATTCAATTATTTATCCCAACATTGATTTTATTCGAACGCATATCAATAATGACACTCGTAAGGCCCACGTCGCCTTACAGTCACCGTCCAGCTAAAAGATCTATTATGTATGTCTAGACACATTCTATTTTTATAAAAAAAATCTTTATTGGAATTCAATTCTTTTAAAAGAGACTGGACTACATCAGATCGGAGAAAAAGTTTTAACCAAAACTTTTCCGAGTTTAGGACACCAGAATTTCAGGATAAAACTTTTGACATTTGATTGGGTGATTTGACTTCCCATCAGGAGCTTTGGTTTGACGTTTAGAGGAGAAAAAAAGCTAAACACAATATTATAAAGAAACCAGCGTAAGGGTTCTAACATTTGTTAACGATGTTTGGCTTGTATTCATTTACAAAATTTATTTTGATTAGATTAAATTTAACAACAGATCAATCATTATTAGACTTTCATAAAAATTATTTGATTTTAATTCGATTTTCATATATAATTAAGTTATATGAATAACTAAAATATCAATTATACCAGAAAGGTGCTCAACTCCCCAGCTCTAATTAAAAATATAAACAATTATACAGCAATATCACAGTTAATGCAATACCATTAGATCAACTAGAAAATGCAATCTCTAAATTCCTCAAAGAACTTAACTTATATTTAATTATATTAATTATGAATTGAAAATCAAGAATAGTATTAGTATTTATATTTTTCAAGTCTTTTATGAAAATAATATAATTTAGAGGATGAAACATTAATACCTTTTTTTATTTAGTTAGATCTTTAGACATTTATCTGGTGCATACACACTATTCATATAAAATATATTTTCAGTTTAGAATTTTAAATTTTGCATATTTTATAAATATTTTTTTTTTATAATCTTATATATGATATTTATATTAATTTCATATTAAAAAAAGGAATCAATTTCTGACATTATTTGTTTAGGATTGTTCGGTGGTGTAGTGATAATTGGAACATAATATTTACCAAAACATAATCATGATGGTAAATTCGTTGTAAAATATGTCCTTCATTTCGGTCACGTATTTTGAAATCGTTCAAAGGGTCCACAATAATATCCCTAGATAACGGTATCTATCATAAATATCTCACTATCATATTTTACAAGAATTAATATTCATATAAAATTGTATAATAAATCATTGAGACCCAAGTCTAAAACATAATTACATAAATATTTTTTTTTTTTTAGAAAAATTATTTGGTTATAAACTTATAACTTATAAGGATTTGAAATTATTTTATAATATTTTTAGGTAAATATTATTTTTTTTCTACACTCGTTGTTAAATATATATATATATATATTATATGTATCTTAATAAAATACAAATTTATATATAAAAAAAAAAACAATAAAAAAAATAATATTAAGTTAGGTACATGTGAATTTATATTTATGATGAAAAAATGATAATTTAAATTACATTAGAAAAATTATTTTTTTGATTCTTATTATTCCTTCTATTAAATAGTAAAAACAATGACCTATAAAATTGTGTATAGCATTATTAAAATCATACCAAATGATTTATTAAATTACATTAAATAAACTACGTGTTTACATAAACGTATAATTATATATTTAATAATACTTTTTATCCGTTATATCTAGGTAGATACGTATAATATTGTGTTTTATTGTTATTGAATAAAATGGAATATATTATTATTTAAGATCGGAATAGTGATGGAATATATGGTCATTTTTGGTGATTTGACGAATATTTGATTTCAAAAATTAGATAATAAATTAAAAATAATAATGAATAAAATATTTATAAATTTGTTTTTTTATATATTATTAAAAAATAATTTTATGAACCTTATAAGTTTCACATTTTTTGGTTAAATTATATTGAATTGTATAGTTTTTCTAATAATTATCATTTTTAAAATACATATATAATAACATAGCATTATAATATATATATATATATATATATATAACATTATACCAAAGTTAAACAGAAATTCACATATCTACTAATTATTATTACTATGATCGTAAAAAAACACTTTTTGTTATTTACAAGGACATAATAATATTATTCTATTGACACTTTTCTTATAATCTATACAATGTATAGGGTTTATTACGTAATATGTGAACTTGCTTCATAATTCGATAACACGAAGACTCGAATTGGGTCACGACGATGGTTTGTGAGTTTATGATAAAACATAATAATTTTAAAAGATTCTATCAGTAAAAAGCCATTACAATTTTAAAACCTCAAGATAGGCAACTTTTTTACTCCATATTATCTGGTTCAATTCAGAATATATAAATTCGACTTATTCTTGTATTGTGCTTATTATTTAATTAGCATTAATGTGTTTATAGTTTCTGATTTTCGATATCCATCTAAATATTGCTTTTGTTATTAAATATAATTATTATATACTTAAATACGTCATAATTTATATATTTTATTATAATTTAGAGATGAATTGATATAATAATCATTGTCATATATATGCATATTTATATATTTGTATAAATTATCGAATTTGACATTAATTTTATTTCAATAGAAAAATACTTACTGTAAGTTCAATATACGACTTTTAATTAACAAATTCGATTCTGTTAAAATTAATAAATCATAATTTAAAGGTTTTAATGAGGGCATAAACAATTAATATTTAAATTGTTTATAAACAAATAGCGGAAAATATTTGTTTAGGTATTTCCTAAAGCCAATGATGTTTTCACTTTTTTTATTATAGTATACACGTTTAACAACATTAAAATGCTAATTGATATTTAATGTTCGTAATTTCGTATATACAAGTAACAGGAACCCAGGACATTATTAAAAATTATTGAAAAAAATAATTATGGGTTATGTTTTATTTTTCAAATTAAATTTTAGTTTTAATCACTATTGATTTTTTTCTAATTAATTATTTTTCATTCCAGTTTAAAATTGATATAATTATTTATTGCCAAACTGATACAGAGTAACTATTTTATAAAGTTAACTAGACTTGTAGAGTTTTGAATTATTAAAAAGAAATTATGCATATTGCATAATAAATAAACTATGCGAACAGTAAAACTACTTATATTTATATAAAGAAGAAAATTATTATGTTCTCTATTCAGTTAAAATGTATGCGTTATACGAATATAAAATATGTAAAGGTACCTCAAAATGCGGGCCTTTATTTTAAAAGTATAATTTACTATTATTTTAAGTATATCTGTAGTGTTTTATTTAAGCTAAAATCTTGGATACAATTAGTATTATTAATTTTCTTACCTGTTTCAATTATAGCTTGAATTATATAAATTTAATCAATAATTAAAATATTATGCGATTTAAAGGGGTTTTTACACACCTTTTGAGAATTTCTCTTTATAAAAATCAGATTTAAAATTAATTTTTCATGTATTATTTGATGTACAGATCTACAGTAATATTTATTTCAGTGTTTTAATCATTATTTTTTAATTATTTTTAATTTATTTAAAAATGTTATATTTTTTTTACTCGTTCGATTGAATCAATACATAATTTTATTACCTATTGAAATATTTAAAATAGAAATTAGGAACAAATATAAATTTATTATGTTTATACTAAAAACGATTTAATGCGTACTATATTGTATGTATAAATATAATGTATATAATATTGTTTATTATTTGATACGTAATATTACATATTAGCAAGCATTATAATATGTACATGAAAGTATATTTGATTGTTCTAACTAAGACAATAGATTTCCTCAATTAATAATCGAAATTCAGAGTGTTTTACATAGATAATAATATAATATACATGGCTCTTGAATAAGACATCCTTATACTATATATACACGAAAAAATGTGATCGAACAGTTTACTAGAAGAGTCTACTAGCTACCATAATGGTTATAAAAAATCATTGTTAATAATAATAGTTGTAATAGTTTAATAATAATATTTTATTATGTGGTTGTTGTATTGTACGAATTATGAGTTATAGTAAAGAAAACCTGATAAAATGTTATCCGTAATCCACTATCCGTCAAATTTTAAATTCTATAAATTTGAATTCAATTAATTTCAATATTATTTTGGTATAATAATTTATTCATCTTGTGTCTTAAGTTTATTATTATTGTATAGTATTAGTGGTGAGGATACCACGAATTTAATTACATCTAACCACTTTGGTAAATAGTATGCACTTCGATCACACTTGCATACAATGCATGTCCATCTACGTTTATGTATAACTAATATATTATTATTTATACGGTGCTCCATTCAATGCGCCCCAGGCTGATTGACACAGCCGGGTCCGATTTGCTCAAGTGCGAATAACACCTGAAACGAATTACATTCAAACTGAGATGCACATAAACCGAGATATACTTAAACCAAAATGCACTTAAACTGAAATATACTTAAACCGAAAATCGAAATACACAGTGTGCCACATCTAATCCACCACAGGCTGATTGCACAACTAGATGCCCCCGTATGAATAACTCCCAAACAGAATTATTGTACTCATGCCGAAATACACTCAAACCGACTTATACCGGATGCGGTATACAGTATGCCAAAATAGTGAATTGTACCGCCAAGTCCGATTTATGGCAAAGATGACTGAAAATTAGTCACTCAAAATCAGCTTACAACAATTTTTTTTTTTACACTAAATAAATCAATAGGTGCCCAACGTGCACCAGAATGCCGAGTAATCGTCAATACCAACAAAATGTAATTCCCAACGAAGATATTCCCGAACAAACGAGGTACAGCACTAAAGCTAATAGTGTTTATTTTATTATTTGTAAAAATTATCATTTATTATATGAGTACTTAATATATTTACTCACTTACTTATCAATATTGCATTTAAATATAATTATAACATCAAATTAAAATAGAAATCTGTCTTAATGATTATGCGCGTTGATTGATAATTCGCATTACATTCGTGCTTTAAGCATAAATGGAATGTATTGTTCTTTAATTCATTTAATTAAAGTTAAATAATCTTATTTATAAGTGCATTAAGTATTAATTTATTTGATGATTGATGTCACCTATTATAATAATTTGTACATTTCTAAAATATATTTTTTGTACTTTTTCCCCTATTGGGCGTTAATAATTCATACAACGATTTCCTTTGCATTTGTTCAAGTTTATTTATTTAACTTATTTGACCTTTATTTTGTACAAGGTACAACGTACAATTGAATAAAATAAGAAACATTTAGTATACATTTTAGCGTTTGACCTAAGGTTGGGAATTAATTTTATACATATTTTTGTAGACAAAATTATTAAACTAAGATGTAAAAATTATAAAATATCATAAACAATTCTTATCTGTACATAAAAATGGTTAAAACAACTATTCGTCTTATTAATTATATTATTTTACTTGAATACCAATAAGTAAAAATTAGGTGACAATAAATGAAAATCATGATAATGCAAAAGTTTTAAAACATTTCAGCCAATAATAAATATTATTATAAATTATAATAAATATCAAACATAATTTATTTCAAGATGTATTTATATGGTGTAAATGTAAATGTATATAGCTCATAGAATATAGAGTCTTCTTTAAGAAAGTTAAGTATATTATATTTATCTGATTGAATAATGATTTTTTATTCTAATTTTTGCTTACAATTGATTTTAACAATTACCTATTTTATAATTTATGATTGATAATATCAACAGCTCGTATATTTTACCTGCATACAAATAGTTTTGTTTCAACTATTTTAAAACTAATATACTTTATTAAAATCTCAATGGGTTATTAATAAACATAATGTATAACACACTTTACGGACTACACAGCCCTTTTTGATGTCTAATTTTCTCTAAATCTTCATCAATATTTTCAAAATAATTTGCAAACTAATTCTTATTTTTGAAATACTCATTCTTTTTAAGGGCAGTCAAAATACACATATTTTTCTAATCATCTCCAAACTTTTTTCAACATTTTAAAATTATTTGAAAAATGTTTGTTGAAAATTTAAGACAAAAATTATTGTTTGATAAATACTTATTCAAATTTTTCCAATTATTGTGGAACAAATATTATTTTATTTTAGACCATTTGAGCTAGTGATTATTCAAGAAAATGTAATCTTAATAAATGTTGGTTACACATTAATTTTTTTTTTATACAACCTTAAATATTGAAGACCGCTAATTTATAATTATTTTGATTGGTATAAATATAAATTAGAAATATTTTAGTAAGTTTTTCAATATTTGTTTTGTTTTTAAACATTGGAAAAATAGCGTGATCATATTATGTGATTACTATAAATCGTTAAGGTTTTACGGGAAACCTTTCACAATAAATTATTTATCTTATTGTTTGTATACAACCAACATTAAACCAATTAGAAAAAAAAGCAATTATTATAGTTATAAAAAACAGGCATGAATTATGTAGTACTTAGTTTATAACATTATAAACTATCTTACGGTAAAGGTAATGTTTTTTAATTTTAAAATTGAATGTTAAACGTTATTTTAAACAAATATGTATATTTTTAAAAACAAATTATTTATATAATACAATTTAAAAATTTAATAAGCATTTATTAAAAACTTTCCATTGTTTATGTATTTTATTATTTTTATTTATTAAGTACCTATACTGCAATATTTAAAAACATATATATATTTAACTATTTATTAAGAGTTTGATGAATGTTTCACTCAAACAAAAATATTATTAATTGTTAATAATAATTTTTTTTGAAGTAACGTGGTATTGTGATAGAAACTATGAATTAACTCAAATTAGTTGTACATATCACCCAAATTATATTGTTATTGGAGAATGAAAATAATACCAATAAAACAATATAACTCTGTAATATAAATGTAAGTAATATCAAGAATAAGTTAATTATTTTAATTGGAATTTATAACTTGTATAATATAACTTGATTGTTTTGTTGCTATTCAATATTATACAATTGTAATTATATAATTTATATATATTCTTTTATTCAGGTAAGACGTCTTTTGCACTGCCTTAATATTTTCCTTTATATTAGATCTAGATAATTCTTTAAAATTATTTTTAGAAACTTCCTGATAACTTATTTATAATCTGACCGGGGTTTAATATGTGATTTTTTGATTAATTCAATAATAACTGTGTAAGTAAAAAAATATTGATTTTGAATTTTGACAGTTTCTGCAAGAGTTACAGGAGCATAATCGTATTCTTATAGTAGATTAGTAGAGTAGGTAACTATAAGACCACCACTTTTGTAATTAAAAGCAAAATATCTTAAGTAAATACTAATGAATAACTTGCAAGTAAATGTATCATTTGGCGATTTGTCTTAAATATTGTTTTGAAAGAACTTTTACATTGTTTAAACTGATATTATTAGTAGTTATACGAAGTGCATGTCTAAAAAAACACTAATCAAAACATTTTTAAAAATCCATTATTTATGTTTCATTGTCATAAAAAAACGGATTTAAAAATTGTAAATAATGAAAAAATAATGGTACCAAATAATTCTACTTCAAGACAACGCCACATACACATAAAAAAGGTTTTTTTCGTCTACACAGAAAGAATACCCTAAATATTACAATAGACAGCAGACTGTTGAATGACGTGGTTTGTTATACATGTTGTATGTTGAGTCTTTAGAATGAAGTAAAAAGAAATGGAAAAATAATTTTTGATACAAAAAAATGAACATCTATCACGAATTATGACAATATTATTTTGTACACCACAACCACCTGCTCGCAAACTTGTAATTGTTTTTCGCCAATAATAGTAGTACAATATGTATTAGGTTTCTAAATTAAAAACATCCAACGATAACACATAGGTGTGTATAAGTTTTAGTACCGAAATAATATTATCATAAAATATTTTAATTCATAACACACAGTGTAGAATTCATAGTAATAGTATATTTTGACGATTTTTTTACATTAAAAAAAAAAATGCCTCTTATCGTCATCGGCATAGTACGATTATGCTGCAAAATCAAAAAAAAAAGATTTATTTTATAAAAACGACGATAACGCCGATAGCACCGTCTCGTATATTATCGCAATCGAGTCATCGGATCTCCTATGTGAATCCGAACAGTGACGCGACGTGTGACAAAATCTCGAACAGGTTTGAGGACAACACGAACGAGCATAGTTCGTATACGGTTCGCCGGAAGTGGCTTTGGCCCTCTAGACTTTTGGTCATTAGTCCATTAGACGAGAGCGTATCCGCGTGACGTTATCGCCAACGACGGTCGATTGAACGATATAAACGCAATAAATGAGTGCGGCGATGGTGGCTTTGTCTGACGATGGACGGACGGCGTCGCGCCGGAAAACTTTCGACGGACTAATGTTAAAGTTATTTATGACTTCGAACGCTTTTGCACACACAACCCGATAACGATATATAAATGCGATCGAGAGATTGCTTTCACTACACTGTTATTTCTGGCAATTTTATTGTACCCTTACGTATATAACGGCCCGAACCCCTTGTTTCGAGAATGTTTATAGTGCCTAAATTCGGACTATCAACAAGTTATGTTTCTACGGCTGCTAAAATATTATGTTGTCGCATCGAACCCATATTTTAAACTTCTATTATTGAACGATATTACTTAAACTCATCTACTAATTAATGAATAATCACATTATTATATTGTTTGTCCCGGACCCGTTAATCTAAAATTAAATATTTGAAGTTCCCACCATTTAACTCTCGTAATCGCATTTATTATTTCACACAGGTTATTACCGGCAAAATTACAATTACTTTATAGTCCACTGACTGTCTGTTTATGTCATCTGATAATTTCGTTAGTTTTGAATTCTTTGATCCTTTGTATCCATTGTATACACTGTACAATGACAATGTATATTCTGTGACTTTAACTCTCTTACTCACAGAGTGATCCACCAAACACGTTTATCTTATTTTTTCTTTAATAATTAAGCTAGGTATTCAAAATTAATTTTTTGGAATTTTTAAATATACTTAAGATCTTATTCTTAAATACTATTATGGTAGTACAAATTAGTACAATTTAAAATAGAATAATTTATAAAAAAAAAAATTTGTACTTATCCTTTTTTATGAAACGGTGGACCTAGAGTGACGTATACTGAGAAGCTAGCTGGAAAATTGATTTTTCTGGGGGAAATATTTTGGTAAAAATTTCAAACTCAGTGTTACTGATCGATACAAATATTAGAACAATTGATGGTAAAAATAAAAAATTAAAAATTCGAACATTCAGGTGCCAAGGTTTTTTAAAAACCCACCTTTTAACTTTCTAGATCAATTATCCTGTATATGCACATGTTTATTTTGTTATCGTACGATCTACACTCGACATTGCAAGTCCATACTGCGATTCGTCACGGAAGGGCTTTTACATCAGTTTTTTTCTGTTCATCCACCCTTATACATTATTTACAAGTTTTGTTGTCAGCATACAATAGTATTGTGATAAGTTATTTTTAAACGAGATTGAAACTGGTAATGGTTACCAACATAATCACTAAGCAAATAATGATTGCAGTTTAACTACGTGCGCGCGCTTAATGCACCTATTATAATATGTACATAAGACCAATATTAGGAATCGTTTATAACTCATTAAAGTGCACTGAACTATGTAATAATATGATAATACGAGTATAATATATCTATATATAGTGTAGGTATAATATAATATATTATACCTACACTAAAAAACGTACGCAGTCGAAGTGGCTTTGAAATCGTGCAGGGGAGGTATACCTATTCAAACATCAAACAATTCACTCGGTGCGTATAAAGTTTAAACTTTTAATATTTTGCAGCAAAAAAATGTATATCCTGAAAATATATTTGTAACAAACTATTAATATTATACGTATATATAAATCCAAGTATGATGAAATATATTTTTTTTTTTTATATTATTTATATTTAGAGAATATTATATTTTGTAGTAAACAATTCTCAAAGAAAATAAAGGTTACATTTGAGGATGAAAAAAAGCTGTATAGTTTAATCTCGGTAATTATATTATAACCCACTTCACATGCACTTCAAACGCTACAGACCATGGTTATGATGATAAATATAACACATATTTATTATATAATATTTTAGATTTATACATTTCAACATTAAAAATTAAAATTCACGACCATCAGGAAAATGTACTGTTTTTGAATTAGAAAATGTTCATAAGCAAAAATACAGAACAAAGCGTCGTACTCAACTGGCATTACGCACAAATAATATGAAAATATTATAGACCAAAATTACTCGTGGCTTGGATACCAACCTACAGAATGTATGCGCCATCACCAAAAGTTCCACTAGGAATTATTTATGAAATAATATATTATGATGGTCAGGCATATACTCATTATTCATATTCAAACGAGCTTTCGTATTTATAGCAATTGCAGACCCAAAGTATTATATTATACAAGCGTACTGCATGCTATACCCAAGAGTAGTCTGCAGGTAGACATTGCCCAACAGAATGCTGTTTTCAGAATAATTTCATCAAATAGGTAGTTACGCATATACATGAAACGATCTACACACAGCCGTATAAGTACGTACTTTTAAATATTTTAATCGAAAAAAATACTTAAAAAATTGAAAGTACTCCAAAAAATACCAATTTTATAATTTTTAAATTATGAATACTATTATTAATATACTGCTACAATATAATGTAATTATAACCACATGACATAGATACTATTATTATAATACTTAATCATCATTATCAACTGTTTAAGTACAATTAATTAAAACGTATTAAAAATATATATAAAATAAAAATAAAAATATATATACAAAATGTCCGCTCATAGACGATTCAATATGGCAACATTTATAAAGTTGGTAAATACTTAATACGAACAAAAACTATTTAATCACCATGCAAATCTCTATTAATAAAAACAAACTCAACGCCTCGTTCTGATTAAAGTGCTGACGGCAAGAAAAGAAATTGAGCTGTATTCTTCTACGTGTCAACTATTTGTTTTATAGTTGAAATTATGTTGGATACTATGACAAGTTTTACTGATCAGTGGAACTGAGTATCCCCTGCAGTCAGAAATCTGTGTAATATCAAAATTCTTATTATTTGGTGGTGGTGAAAATACTAACTTATTGGGTTACGCATTAAACAACAGATTATGTCGGGCTTCTCTTATTTTGGTTTGAGACTACATTTGTAATTTTATCAGCTTTAAATTATGTTAAATACGTCTCAACAAATACTGAGTAAAATATTCTAAGTTGTATAGCACAAGTACGAGTTTTTGCACAATGTTTCGTTATAAATACATGTTTTTGCGTTGGATTACTGAGATTAAACCGAGTATCGTTAGGTATTATTATCACATTTTGTTATGAAGACAAACACGTTTTTATTTTTTTTTTTTTTTTAATTTTAATAATTAAAAAAAAAATACTCAATAAACACCACGTTAAAGTAACTATTATTTCGTAATAGTGCAATCATTAATCCAGTATGGTGGCTTGGTGTGGCCATAATATATTACCTTAAATTCTAACTTATCAAACGCATAAACAAATTTAACAACAATAATTTTGGTCCACCTCAAATCGTTTCCTTCAAATAAATTATTCAAATTATGACGATTAATTTATATTAATAATTTTAACAAAAAACACATCATGTATTTATAACTAAAAATCAACCCTACAACACCAAGGAAAAAATTATTGAAATACTCAAATATCATGTATTGATAAAAAAAAAACTTCAAATACGTATATAGATACAGTTGGCTTTATGTCTCTAGATATGATCCTCGATGGTATATTAAGTTGTATTAGTTACTCTTATTAAAAATATAAGATAGAAAATTCCTTTTACTTATTTATATGAGAAAAAAAAAGAAAGATATACGTATTTCTCATATTATGTTTATTAAATAAATTGTTATATAAAATGTTATTCCGTGTAATATATTGTTTTTAACCTACCACCCTTAAAAATATTTTTTTTTTTAATTCTTATTTCTCTAATTTCTGTTTTTATTATGTCTTACACAAGTGCTCTCTGTTACAAGTTTTTACCTCTGTGGAGAGCAATGCTAGATTTTCCTATTGGTATTAATTTTTTGCCTGTATGAGACATTTAATTCTAGCAATAAAAACAATTATTATAACAAATATTTACACTTTAAGTATTTTGTTTTTTATAAGTGCGCAGGTGTGTATAAACTATTCAGGGATTTTTAATATACCTATATTTTTTATGTATGCACTTTTTATTACATATTAAGTATTTTTTTATAACATAATATTATATGTTATTTACATTTTTAACGTTTCATATTTGTAAAATATATATACCCCTACCAATGATAAGTGTTCTGAATGTGTACGTGTCGATAATGTTGGTGACGGTAATTCAAGGCCAGGTGTATAAAATATTATATTCGTAAGACATCCAATGGGAACTGCACACAGTGCGCGTTATTAACGAAAACGGCAACAATTAGGGTGACGGCGACTGTGTAGCTACAAATTATCAAATTATATTGTTATTATTATTAAGTAGGTACAATATTGTAGCGTTTCGCATTAATGTATCCCGGGCGGCCTACAGGTGGAAACGAACTTCCGGTGGTGAACGCAAGGGTGGCCGGTGCTATATATTATTATACATTATATACATACACACACACTCTCTCTCTGTCTTTCTCACACACATATATATATATATATATATATACACGCGTCAGAGGAATTAAGTGATAATCAACGTCCAGATAATAATAATTATTATAATATAATACACGGACGTGGCGGCGGTCGTGCGGAAGGATAACGTGGGCAAGCATTTGGGGGTTGAAATACAAGACTGCGAGGTAGTAGGAACTGCGATGTACGACGTCCATGCGGGGGTGGGAGATCTCGTACACAGTCCATTATTCATACGCAATAATCCCGATAATGCATTAATACCCCTTAGAATAAGTTTTCGAACGACTAAGGCCACGGGATTATGGTGTTTGATTAATTCGCGCCTCCACCGCCGACCATCATGGCACGACGAGCGACTACGCCAGCTGTGCCACAACGTGTCGTCGTGATTTTGCGCGACGAAACAAAATACTCTTCTCCCGCCGTCGACGTTGTTCGTTACTGACAATTTTTTTCGCGGGGATAGGACAATAACTCTTAATTTCAAGAATGAATACACGTCATTGTAGCGATGGCGGACCGTGCACCAAAAGGTTATCCCCCTCTCCCCAAAAAATATTTTATCCTTGTATACCCACGATTATGAGAAAAAAGTTTTGTCTTATTTGTGAACAAATTATATAAGTTTCTATTGTAATTAAATTTTTCAAATTATTATTTTTGTCTGGAAAACGGTCTTTTCTTTATTAAACATTTTGTATTTAAAACCATTATTAGTTAGAACTACTGTAGCTGGAGAAATACGTTTTGATGCTACAATCGAATTGGTTGTGTGAATAGTAAAATATAAATAAATCGTAAAATATTTAAGTTAGTCTAATATTAAATTCGTTTACATTTTTTTTTTTAATTTTTTTTTTTATTTTTTACTTCATAAAATATAATATTATTTAACACAATTAAATAATAATTGTCCAACACTTTAATGTAGTTCCGATAACCCCGGTGGGGCAAACTCCCCCCCCTGGAGAGGTGCGTTTAAAACGTTAAAACACTGGTCGCCCGCCTGCACAGCCATAAACGAAAATCAAAAGCTCATTGTACAATATAAAATATTATGGCGTACACCACAAAACGAGAACGGCTGTAATTACTATTTAATATTAATAATAATAGGTAATATACGAAGGACCAATTTCGTATACGAGACAATAGAAACGTAGTCGCTTAACACGTATTTACTCTCGACTTCACGTTCGCTCCACTTATACTGCGTGTAATCGCACACGTGGTATTATAAAATTTAGCTCGAAAATCGGTATGTAATATGCATTATTATTATTATTATTATTATTATTATTATTATTATTATTATTATTATTATACATGTGAGTGCATTATGCGTGTATGACATCAATCCCTCTGGGTTAAAATCTGTATTGCATATATTGTACACTATATAATATTATATTACAGTATGCACCGTTAATGACGTACCTACATAGCTCTAAGGTCGAGAGCTCTATGTCAAAACGCATTATTGTATAATATATGATGGTTTAAGCTGTGCTTGAATAATGATGAAAAAAATAAGAGAGTCTGTGATTCGTGCAATGCTGTTTTGAGAGCCGCGTACGAATGCGTAACCGGAAATATTATTTAAAAAAGATTTCTTTACGACGGAAAATTTATACTTCACCTTATTAATTATGAATATCCGAATCAATTGATTGATGATAACAAATAAATTAAATTTATTTTAAGTCAAAACTTTATTGATTTTTGCTTTTATCGATTTATAAATTCAAACCGTAACAGACATATTAGGCTAATCTATTAGTTATCGACACTGCAATATTTGGATATTAGTATGGAAATATTATTGAAAAATTAGCCTGTATTTTACTAGGACACCATTGTAATTTTTTTTCATATAATTGTACATTTCCTATACACTGTTATAATAGACACTCGGTGAAACATTTAAATATTAACAACAATAGAAACAAATAGTGACATTTACAAAACAATCAGAACGACCTAGCAACAAAGATACCTAAGTTTGTATACGAGGAATTGCCGAATAAAGAAAAACTGATTTGACTCTATACATATTACATCGAATCTTATTTTGCTTGAAAATAAGAGGATATTTTGTCAATAAAATTATATGAAAATATTCAAAGAAAATACTGAACATCGTATAATACGCCTATAAAAGCAGAAAATAAGTTGTCTTCAATAATTGGTAGGATAGCGACTTTTAACAAAAATATTAATGTCGTATTATTGAATTATTTCTATTCAATTATTCTATTTTACCTTGGAAAATCTTACAATCTTGGAATTATATTGATATATTACATCAGTATAACTGTTATAGGCATATTATATAGCTTTAATATAATATTGTCTAGGTACAAAATAATTTGTATAAAATACAGATTATATTTTTTAATTATTCATTGGTAGTCCTACGAGATGTGGTCAAGTTTTTAAAACAAATATATAATGCTTAAGTATATATAATACTTAATAAAGGTTTATGATTATTTTAAAAAATTAAAAATTATTTGATAATTTATTTCGATTTTGGTACCTATTATTTACCTATTATATATTAAGTAGGGAACGACATAAAGTATAATTATTTAAATCATCACAGCATTAATTTTTAAAATCAGTTATATAGGTACAAGACTACAAGCTTAATGACAAGCAATTTTGTCTAATTATGAATTAAGATTTTTTGGAGTGTGCATTTAGTGTATATTATGACTATAGATAGAATGAAAGTGTATTTTTTTTTTTTAATGAAATCTACGAATTATTACAGGCTCTTACTACAGGCTCTTTCTGGAAATATTTATATTATTTAAAAAAAAATTATTTGAAAACTTCGAAACATTTTTATTCTTTTTTTATAATTATTATAATATTTATTCATATTCCTTCCCATATTTGTTAAAATATTAAAAAAACACTTTCCATTTTTAAGTGACCACTCATATTTGTTATTAAACTCTCAATATTGATGAGCATTTGTCTTATAATATTAGATTAATAGTTTATCAACTATAATTATTTAAAGATTTAACTGTAGAAGATGGAATGAGTAATTTGATATTTAAATATAGATTATAAAATTATACCAAACTCATCCAGACTAAACTCTGAATTAGTATACTAATCATCGTACATCGTTTTCTAATATTCCTATGCCTATTATAATATATAATACATTATATGCATACACATTTAGTTGCAAAGAATTTAATATTAAGCTTATAATTATGAACTCTAAAAAAAAAATGTACATTATACTCAATATTTAAACACGTCTGTATTCCTCAGTTCTTACCACCCTAAATAATTAACTTTTCACACACATTTAGTAAGTCTTTAAATATAATTTTTTGCTGTTATATTTTTGTGGGAAGCAGAGAGTCTGGATAAACCCTTATCAGTCTCTTATATTTTAAACGACAAACTTTTTGCAAATACGTATTGCAAAAATTTAGAACGTTATTTTTGAATTTTTTTGCATTACATAGAATTTTTTTGATATCAATTTTTTCACAAAATCGATTTACAATGGACGTAGATGCTTGTACACGCCCATTTCCCCGGTACCGTCACCAACTATATATAGTATATTTTATCACTCATTCACCGAAAGTTGAATTGTGAAAATCAGTAGAAGTGGTGAAAAAGAATTAGTTTTCTGCCAGCTACTACTCCGGCCCAAAAGTCACTGACTAACCAGAATAATACATTTTTAAGTTTTTTTTCTTACGTCAATAAATAATATAATTTAAGAAATGCAACCAAAAATATTATGTGTAGCAAAGGCGGAAAAATTGTTCGTTTGAGCGTGAAATATAGCAAGAGCTGTGACCATTATAAAGTTGGCAGCACATCAATAGTACTTACTCAATACAGACACATATTATGAAATATATATACAACAAATTAGTTGGACTTTAATTCAAACAATAGAGATTTTTCCCCAATTTCGTAGAACTTAATCACTATTTCTATTATCAAGCACCTAAGTGACTAGTTGTTTGACATTTTTAATTATTTCCAAGAAAAATAATATGTTGTCTTGGCGACTGCACGATATTAACGTTTCTCCCCTAACTAACATGTTTGTTTTTCATCCGATATTTTATTCCATTGTGACTATTAGATCAAAATTGAAAACCAACTTATACGTTTTTGAGTTCAACGTTATTTAAATAATAAGGTCTTTAACTATTTATAGAACCTTGAAAGCGTTAAAATATTCAATAGGTATATATAAATATACTTGAGTTTTCTCAGAGAAACTTTAAAACAAACGGAACATATTAAGTGATTTTGTAAAATTCGATTGACTCGAGTTAATTGTAAGTAAAAGTTTTTCATGAAAACAAAGTTTACTAAATACAGGACCAGCATAATAAAGTTGAGAGTATTTCAAATACAAACTTTAAAAAAATTAAAATTTGGAATTTATTTATTCACGTTTTTGTTGTGGTTAACTTTACGTTGGGTATTAAAAGGTCAGTAATGACTATAATGTTTGACAAGGCGAGGTGCGTAGTGACTTCGTTATACATGGCGAGAAAAATATTAAAATTCAATGTTTTGATAGACCGATCGAGAAAAATGAGCATAAAACATGTGTATTGTATAACATCGAATATCATGTTTGTTTCGTATGACCATAGAACAATATGGTATGACTGACGTTCAATGCATGCATCAACTTCATACACACTCACAAATCAGTCTCCAACTCACGGCTAATTTGGATACTGATTATTAATTTACGCGTGTTGCCAAAATAATTCCGAAATTAAGTGCTAAGTTTTTCAACGTTTATCAAATAATGCAGCCCGTTCTAATAAACGTATAATTGTCTTATTACTGTGTTTCAAATAACCCTTTGTCACGTTTGCTCCTGCATACTTCAGCATACGCGTTTCTGCGCGGTGTAACATTTATTATAAAACCTGCATTTAAGTATTGTATATTGGTTGAGAATTGATAGTAAGAGAGGGGGAGGCTGTGTTCCATAAAAAAAATATCACTATAATACGCATAAAAATGAATTTCTTTTTTTTCACTTTGTGTAATATTAGTAGCGGCAAGGGAAATATATCTTATTATTCAAACCTTGACGTCATTTACAACACCGCCATTGTTGACAAGTAATCGTTTTCGGTACTTTAAAAAACGGATTTCGAACAGTTTTAGTGGCCTGTTCGTTTGTGTCGGAGTACACATACATGCATAATAATATAAACTCAGTTCAAAAGTGTACCTTTAATGACTGTATACCTTTAATACACACTTTTTGTTCTAGTATAATTGTTATAGCCTGTGTTTATAACTCGAATTTCTTGAGGTGGTTCTTTAACTCGTCACAAAATTATAGTAACTTATTGTATTTATTTATAGTATATTATATATTAAATCAAAATATCCAATAATGCCAATAAATGAACACGAATATGCATGTTTTAGCAGCCTTGGTGGCATCAATCTGTCCCCGGTGTATAAATGATGACGTGCGCGAAATTCTCGACAGCTTTTTGTCTTTGTCATTTCTCATGTAGTGACCGTTAAACGTACAACAGCAATATCGTCTTGGAATAAATAACCAGTGAACGCCGTTTCCGACTGTCAAATCCCGTGAGTTCCAAATTAATTTCAACGAAGAACCGTTAGGGAATATCTAGGGAATGGTTTAATACTTGACTTTGTCATATTCAAATACATATGATACATATGATATTTTGACAATTCACAACGTCCTAACAGGCATATTCTACATCTGTTTAGTATTCTCACCGTCATTTCAAACTGACATCAGCTTTAGAATAAAAGTCATAAATTCCCGTCCAATCATTTGAATCAATTGCCAAGAAACACTCATAACACGAGTTGGACAAAACAATATTTTTATTTCGAAGAGAGACACAATCATCTAGAATTCCAGCTAGCAATTAGAGTTTTTTCAGTCATATGAAAATTAAATACATTTGGCCGTAGGTCTTTGACCGACTATACGTTAAAAAAAAAAAGGTACATTTTTTCACCCCTAGAATATTTAAAATGATTCTCTGTTTACGTAACCAAAATGATTACGATGGATAATGACATAATTTAAATAGTGGTTAATATGAAGATAATGAGATAAATCAATAGCAAAATTATGCCTTTGTTTGAAATATACATATACCGCAATTTACTAAAGCACCTACCTATTGAAAATATTTAAATTAGTAAAGATTTTTTGTAAAAGTAAAGGTTACACACAAATTATAAAAGGCCTATATAAAGGAATGGCCAGTTACTGATGAATGTGGTATCGTGTAAGTGCATAGATTTTCAATAACTTTAAAGCTAGTGTAAATTGAACTTTAATTACAATAATGTTGTGACGCATTCCATGTCAGAATATCACATAACTAACATGATATATAATTATTTATAAAAATATAATAAATAAAGATATTTATAATTCTATATATTTTTAGTTTAAAAAACGTACTAATTTTAATTACAGTTTTATTTTTTTACGCATTTACAACAAGGTCATAAACGTTGTTTAAGTCTAACTTTATAGTTTTATTGGTTTTATGTCAAGTATAACATTATATTTAGTAACTACTTTCATAACATATATGGCTATTATTTTCGATGATAAATATAAGAGTAGTTAAATGTACATAAAATAACTTAAATTTGTTTACTTAAACTTATTTTTTATGGCTAAATAGGCCAACTTTGTTTTATAAACAATTCAGGTTTTTTTATTTATAAAAGCAAATAAAACTATAAATTTCAATAGTTAAATTAATTTTTTTTTTTTTAATAAAAAAATAATCTATTGAAAAAAAGCAACAATGGCGTTTTATATATTTATTATTATATCTTGTTAGAATTGTTATTAATTTTTTACTAATTATTTTGAAGATTTCTTTCAAAAATAAATTCAAGTATTGAAGTTTAATAAAATATGTAATGACTAAAGATCTATCGAATTGTATAAAAGTAATAATTTATTCTAAACTCTTTAAATTAAATCATAAATTTGCCGTAAATTGTAATATAAACATTGTAATTTATGTCTAAATGTTTCAATGACATGAAAAATATTTAATTAAAAATATATTGAATATTATTTTATATCTAGTCGTTCAATATTTTATTTACCTACGTATAATATATTAATTTCTAGCAAGTTATACACAATTTTATGACAATAAACAACCATTTTTAACTCAATTCATTCAAATAAGTTATACATATTATATTAAGTGAAAAAAATCTAACAATAATAATTTACGATGAAAATTTTTAAAAAAAATATTAAACTTTGATTTTTGTTTTAAATCTCAAATATTGATGACATTGAGTAAGTTGGTAGACATATTTGGTTCTTATTTTTGACAAATAAACTTTAATGTTCTTTTCCTAAAAAACGGCTTATCACGACTATCGTCAACAATGACGTTGCAATACAGCTTATATGGTACTATTATTAATTACTATAGGTACTGCCTAACTATTATTATGATACATAACTATATAAAACACTATTATTGTTGGCGGTAAATCATATTTTATTTTCGTAATTTTATTGTAATAACAAAAAAATTATACACGTTTTATTTATACTAATTTATGATTGTATGTATTGTGATTATATTTAATATTTGTTTTTCGATTTAAAACATTTTTAATACATTTATCTTAATCTTAAAGAACACAATTACTTATGAAAAATGTTCGTAAAAAAAAAATCATCTTATTAAAAAAAAAAAAAACTAATTTTACAAAAATATTATGCAGTTTTATAATTCATGACATTTTTGAACAATACATTCTATACATAGCATTATATTTAATGACACTAATTATAGTAATGGTAGCTATGATCATAATGTTATTAATAATAATAATCAGTAAATATTAGAAAAATCGTTAGTTTAATAAAATATTGATATATTTTAAAGAAACATAATCTGCTTACAACATAACTAAAAACTCAATTCCACTGCTACCAATATTTATTTTATTAGAAAATGTGATACTATTCAGAATGATAATTAAAAACTGACATCCTTTCAACTCTCTCGAGGATATTTTTCACAAACTAAATCCTTTTAATGTTGCAATATGACAAATGACAAACGTTCTTCACACACAAACAAATCTTCTTTTGATACTTTTAACACGATTTTTCATTGACTAAGAAACTTTTAACAGTAATTAAAATTAATTTAATAAAACTTATATATTTTATACTATATTATACAAAAATAAAATTAGTAAATTAAAAGAATAATGTATTTTCAAATTTCAAAATTATGGTTAATTTATTGATGTACTTATGAATAATTTATACAATGTTCTTTGAAAATGTATGGCAAAGCTTTTAAATGCGTTACTTCATAATATAATTATAGTTACATGGCGTCCTGAATAGACAATTTAGCTACACCATTATTATGATTTAATTTTTTTTCGATATCTCATAATATGATTTACAAATTATCACTAATATCATAAAAATGGTTTACTATGGTATATTAAGAAAAAAATTTTATTTCTCATCACAAAATTATTTTTAATTTAAATGTTTAAATTAATATTTATTTATAATTCATTTTTATACTACTAATTAACCTTTTAGTTCATTATTTATTGGCATTCTCGCCACTCTACTGACCGTGGTTTCTGTGATTGCGGCCACGCATTTTATCTTTATCGTGTAGGTATTGAGTTTAAACAATTGACTACTAGACTTCCATCCACCCGATCAAGCTATGTTGCTCTAGTACTAAAATAAGTATTGTACTCGTAAACCTGGGTACATCAAAGATAGCAAGACGTAATTATTTATTTCTGGCTAAACTAAAAACTCAAAATCCAAAAAGTACATTATAATACCTATGCATTATTAAATTTCACAATATTACAAATAAATTCTACTCGATTACTGTTATATCGCTTTGTATTTACAAATTATAAATTGTTTAATTAATATTATCATAATTAGTTATTATAAAATAACAAACAATA
This sequence comes from Pentalonia nigronervosa, assembly GCA_014851325.1. Taxonomy (NCBI): domain Eukaryota; kingdom Metazoa; phylum Arthropoda; class Insecta; order Hemiptera; family Aphididae; genus Pentalonia; species Pentalonia nigronervosa. The sequence goes on from JACXSJ010001419.1 coordinate 45,948, forward strand.
CACCCAAATTCTTTGCTTATTATCCATTTAAATACAATTAATATTACCTAATTAAACACAAACAAATAAAAAAACTAAAATTAAATATATAGGATCATTTTGTAACTTTATTTTTTCATTTTAGTTTGGAAAATTATTTGAAAATACACTTAGAGGTTGTTGAACATATAATATTAGTGAAAGTATTCTAAATAATTTAGAAAAAACCCTAAAATATTAAGTTTGATCATTTCATTAGATTGTATTTTTTGGTTAAATCTTATTCTATTGAGAATATGCATATATAATATAATATATATGTTAGACTTATATTCAAATCAATCAGGTTTTAATTTTCTTACCAAACTTTGTAAACAAAACGTGAAAAGAATTCAATATTAATTTAAAACAACGTACATATTGGAAAAATGTAGCTGAAAACATTATTTTTAAATAATAGTAAAATGTCCATACGTGCTGAGATTAAAATGTACAACTTAAAATATAATAAAAAAAATCCACTTGAGTTGAAACTTTATATAAAAATATACATATTTTTTGCATATGGTTATAAAAAAAAACCATACTTTCATTAAAATTAAGGACTCCTCCTCCTCTTCATGTTAAATTATTCAATACTTTTTTTAATGTACATATTGGTTTTAATTTTATAATATTACATACTATACACTATATTTTTACAAATTTTTTCGAAACATTCATGAAATATTTTTTTAATTATAATATCTGTAAAAATATATTTTTAAATATAAAAAAATACTTTTTTAAATATATTTACTGCTTGAAATATTTTTAAACAATTGGTATGTCACTTCTTATTATTTACTAATCACTACTTCCCAATTGCTGGTTGATTTATATTGGGTACACGATATACATTACTACCGACAAGCTATAATACTTATAAAAAAATGATATATTATTGATATTTTTTAACTTATTAATGTGTAAATAAATATATATGTTGAGTATAATATATTTTTATAATAATAACTTATGTTTATTTGATTTTATATTATAATATTTAGTTTTAGTATCAATGTATTTCTAATAATCGATTATTTTTTAACTGTATTTAAAAAAATGTATGTTTCTTCTAGATATACAAAAAAGTTTTTTTTTTATTATTATTTTAACTTTTTAATAATTATTTTTGACACTTGATATAAGTTAATCTATTAAATAAAACAATTGACTTTTTATTTTTAAGTAAATAAAAATAAATAAGAATATGAATTTTTAGGAAAAAAAATGTAACAATCAGCTTTTCTACTGATAATAAATCAAGAAAGGTATTATAAATGGATTTTGTGAATTTTTTAATACAAAGTACTCGTGTGTTGAAAGTTTATAATAAAATATATGTAACCAATTAAATAATGGCACTTAAAACTTATGGTAGTCATTTTTAAATATATATCTATGTATAGTTATAAAAACTATATAAATAAAAAAAATCTAATTTTTTCATATATTCGTATTTTTTGGTACTAAAATAATAAAATTTAAAGAAGATCAATAATATAATTCTTATTATTGTAAATATATATATATATTTGTTTTAGAAGTAGTGTTAAAAAATTTCACGAAATATTTCAATTATTATTTTTATTTTTCGTCTTCTAGAATAATTGAATAAAACAAATTAACTATTTTACTGACATACAATTTTTTTCATGTTCAATTTACCATATTTGGTATTAAAAAAATTTAAATATGCAATATTAAAAATATTTCTTTTATAGTAATATATATTTTTTATTACAATCGGTCAAATTTTAAAACAAATATTAAATACGTGGGCATAATATATTAATATGTTTAATATTATCTCCTCAATTGGCGGAAAGCTTATATTTGTAAGGCAAAAGTAGTTTTGTAATGAAATAGTTAATGCAAATCTAATATTTCACAATATTATGGTGAAATATTTCTGAATTTTAACACTATAGTTATAAAACATCTGATTTAATCAGAAATATAATATTTGTGTGAATAAAAAATGTACACCATAATATAATATAGAAATAATAATAATAATTTTCTTATTAAACTCTACAATGCAATATAGTATATTGTAAAATATATATTTCAATTTTAGAATTAAATTATATCGTATAACTTTATCATTTTTAATACTTTAAATAATTATTTACAGCGTAACCAATATAACTATAAAATAATATATGTGGCAAGTTTATTTTGCAAAAACTAATCAATGTACATAATATATATATATATATATATATCAAATCAAGTTAAAACTGTGTTATATAAGAAATATACCCATGTAATATGTGTATAGATGTGTTTTTTATTAGAATTTGAAATATTTATTATTAATGTGGTCTGGTAGCCGACACAGGATACTTTACTCTTTGTTCAAATAAATCACTTATTAAAATAAAATTTCATTTTTTTTTTTTTTTTGGAATTATGATCAACGTTATACGCATATTAAATTATATTAGTTGGCATTGAGAAAACATTTGTTTGTAATAAATATGTGTTATTTGGTGTCTTTGACTTATTAAAAAACACATTTCATATAATACATATTATGTTATAAATCTTTGCCTATTATAGGTTGAAAGAAGTAAGAATTACATGCCTACATTTGTTGCAGGGTGAAAACGATAAAATCTCGAATTAATGGTTGTTAGTGGCAAACTGCTCGCTATAGAGGGGACAACTATTGTGTCAAACCCATCCTTACTTAGTATATGGTTTCAAATAACATACCAGGTTTCTACTTATATTATTATATTTTTACAATGTAGAATTTTACTACTTTACAATTTTATCTGTAGATGATGTATTTCGTGTCATTTTAAAACGTTGGATCCAGACAAGTTTTCTCAGTTTTTAAAATTTATTTATTGTTTATATTATGATCGACTTTTTGACGAGAGTTCATTTCAAGCTATATTATTAAATGTTAATTCCGGGTTATGCATAACATAACATATACAATACATATATACATATATCGAACATATATTTATAAAAATATAAACTATAATTTTTTTCTTCTTTAATATATTATAATATTTAAAAATATATTTATTATATAATATTATGTTTATGTATAGAATGTCTTAACGTATTGTTCCTGTACATTCTCATATGTCTATATGCGATATGCGTTTACTTTTAAAGTAGGTATATAAAATAGTACACAGGATGATTCACAATACTTCAATACTTATTCATCTTCATTTTATAGTAATGCATTTATTCTAATTCTAAGAGTTGGGAGTTTTAAGTATATTAAAGGATCATATTTTTAAATATTTATGAGTGTCCTGTGACAATACAAATATATTTTAATGTAAAATATGAAGCAAATAATTTGTTTAAAAATGTTAATGTACCTATATATTAACGATATTCGTTTATATTTAAAATTCGAAAGAGTAATAGTTATTAGTAGTATTTAAATGAATAAACAACTAAGAACAGTAGTCTTTAAAAATGGTTTTACGAAGCTATATATGATATATAAAATATTTAATCTAGTACATATTATAGTCAGACAATTTAAAACAATGTAAAATATTTAATAATTATTAATTACTACAATTTTTAAATCATCATAGTTTCTATATTATCTACTAAACCAATTTTTATATACAAATATTATTCTTGGTTTACAAAGTAAATTGACTCTTAAACTATTCGTTCAAATTTTGATTTAGATACATAAATATTTTCAAAAACAATTATCTACTTAAAAATTTACAAAAAAAGGTGATTTTCATTTCAAAAATGTATACCTACAAGTTACTTTATGAATGGTATAAAAAAAAAATTAAGTACATGCATTTAAGGTCATTAAATGACATTGAAAATTAAAAAAAATATATATTAGATGACTGCATTATTAAATGAAACAATAGATATGAATATGTTTGATCACTTTGTATAGTATAGGTATAGGTACTGTGAAATAGTTTTGAATGCATTTTTTCTGTTAATGAATATTTACAGTTTTACAGATATTTAATAATCAAAACCATTCTGTATAAGCAATAATTTTGTATAACTTTCAATAATGTATAACTTTTATATACTCAATTTAGGCTTTTGAAAAAAATATAAAAAGCTATATGAATATAATGCAATATATAATATATTATATGTATATTAAGTATGGTCGATAAAAATATAAACCAATCGTGTGGTCGATATTACGTTTAAAAATGAAAAAGCAAAATACATTACTTTTCTTATTGGATAAATAAAACAATTCTTGTTGAATATATTTTAGATGAACTTTTAGAAAAAGTTTATTCGTAAAATAGGTTTACTAATAAAATAAGCTTAAATCATAAAATAAGAGAGTTGCTTGAAATAAATATATTTGTAATTGTTATTATTATACATCTATGACATTCTATGAACATTTAGTACTTATATAAATCTGAGTTTATGATATAAAATATATTTGACAATATTATATCATGTAAGTAAGCAATCCAAAAAAAAAAACTGGTTTTGATTTATAATTGAACACCAATATTAATATATTTGAGTAAAAATGTATGTTATTATGAAAACAACGTGTATTTTAATATATTAAATAATTCTTACTCAAAAAGTGATTTAAAGAAAAAAAAACAGTTATGAAAATGATTTGATATTATCACAGAATAATATTGAAGAGAAAAGAAGGCAAGTACTCTTTTAAAATACTGTGAAATATTTAAACCACTATAATTGACCCAGAAGCAATGTCATACATTTTTACTAATTTAGTGATTATTCAATGACGTTTTTATTTTATTTTAAAATATAAAACTCTTTATTGTTATTATTATGAATATAACTTCAGAAAATTTAATTTAATCGTTACATAAAACAACTAGCTGACCCGGCAAACGTTGTTTTGCCATATTAATTATACCATTCGCCCGATATATATATTTTCGTGGTACGGCAGCGGCCCATATCTGACCGCCCAAATTTCCCCTTCCATGTCACCGCCGACACCGACGTTGAGGGTAACGCTGTGCGGGTACGGCGTTATAATATATACCATCCCCTATTTCAGCTCCTTACAGCCCCTTACAGCCCTTTTTTAGTATTAAAAAGTAGCCAATGTTTTTTCTCACTGTCTAAACTATTTATGTACCAAATTTCATTCAAATCGGTTCAGTAGTTTCGGAGCCTATTCAATACAAACAATCAAATCTTTCCTCTTTATAATATTAGTATAGACTATTAAAATAATGAATGAGCTTATTGATAATATCAAAACATAAATCAGATTATCAGTTATTGTTATGCAATTCTATCTATCGCCATAAACATCGTAGTTGTTTATAATGCAAGCAAAAATAAATTGTACCACTATTTATGCTATAGTGTATTTGAAGTGACAAATGTTTGATTCCCATAATGTCACAGTTTGTAAGATGGGTTCTAACTTCTAGTTCTAGAAATAATTAATCTTTTACTAAGCCTATAGGTTATAGAATCCAGAGATAGCGAACCTATGACACACGTGTCACAGAGTGACACTCATACAACCTTTAAATAGCACACGCAACTTACTGTTGAAAAAAAAAAAAAATATAAATTTCAGAATTTATTTAACTAATTAATGTAGTTATCTGCTATTTATACTTTTAGTGTCTAATACTCTAATGTATTTAATTTTTTTAGTATTATAAAGTTTGAGTTGTTTTTTATCATTCAAGCCACGGATTTAGGAATTTTTTAAGTTTAAAAAAAGGGTCATCAAATTAGTTGACATACAAGGAAAATAAAATAGAACCAACATTTTTATTTGACACACGAATATATAAAGGTTCGCCATCCCTTTCATATACTTATATTTTCTTGTAATATTGACAATTAAAAAATATATTACTTATATAAATCAAATATTTATGAATATAATTTTAATGATTACTTTTATGATTTTCAATCATTATTTGTTTTAATAATTTTAGTTATATTTTTTATGTAAACACATAAAGGCAAAAATCAACGTTAAAGATATTGAATTAACATCAGCTATTAAGCATTAGTTCAATCTATCTCCAGTTATTTTGTGTTTACATCAAAAATATGTCCGGAGTAGAAAATCATAAAATTAATCATTGTAATTGTGTTTGTATTTATATCTCAACCAAAGCAATACTGAAAACCATAGGAAGACAGATAAATTTTAACCCGGGTAAAATAGGGTAATACAGCTAGTATTTTATAAATTTAAAAGGCTAAGATGATATAACTAATGGATAGTTTCCTACAATGTGAAATTTCAAATGTAAATACTAATAATAAATATAAACATGTACCATAAATTTTTTTATTGTATGTAATGTAGAGATTGCAAAATATAAAAAAAAATATTTACTTCAAGGTGGTAATTTAACATTATTTAGTTGATCTTATTTCACAACTTCCTTAGTTTTAGAGACATCTTTCATTTTAATCTATTAATTCCTTTTTACTTATTTCCATATTAATGTACAGTTTTTTAACTATCATATTATTATCATATTATCTATGCAAAAAATATCACGTATAACTGCCTCATTTGCATTCAATAAATTTCAATATTTTTCATATGACTGGTCTCCTTAATATTTTCTTATATTATTATTATATAATATATTAATTTCAGTGAAACATTCTCGTCTCAAATTTTAAAATCTCCCACCTCTTATTTCTTAAACTTTTAATCTGTTATTGAATAAAGATTAAATTAATTTCAATTTTTAATAATCATTTCAAAATTTAAGATTTAATTCTTCATTTTTATTATAAAAGGAATATAAGATTTTTATTTAATAATATCACTAAATACTAATGTAATTATACCTGTGTCAAAATAAAATAAATTTAAAACTCAAAATATGTTAATAAAACAGTCGTATTTATTTTTTTTTTAATTTCTATAAATTTAAATCAATAATTGTTCATACCTTCTAGCATCATCTGTTATTGTAATAAAAATAACCAAGCCACACTTCATTCATTAAATTAGTTTATAACCTTCAATTACCTACTTATTTACATAAATTATTCATCATAATAAGTTGCTTGATTTTTTAAATTTCCATAAATTCAGATTACTAATTGCTCATACATTCTAACATAATCTGTTATTGCAGTCAAAATATTTCTAAATTATCAAGCCACACTTCATTCATTAAATTAGTTTATAATCTTCAATTACCTACTCACGTACATAAATTATTTATCATAATAGCTTGCTCCAATAATATTAAAATATTATAAAGGTTAACAGTTTAATTTGATTTGAAGAGTAAAAAAAATAACAATTATTGATAAATGTACCTGCCAACAATATTCGCTCAAATACTAAAGAGTTAATCAAAAGTGTTCACCAAGTAGTTTAACGTTATTATATTAAAAAATCTGGTTTTCGTTTACCTTGTAAATTAAATTGACTAAACTAGATACCCAAACAATATAGTCAGCTGTACCTAATATAATTTGAGTTGGACAAAAACACATATTTATCTCACAAAAAATCTTTTTTAACTCATCTTGTATTTTAATGGACAACAAAGATATTTATAATAATATAAATACAATTTTATGATTTATTTGAAAACAAATTAGGAATTCATATAATAAAAAAAATACATTTCAGTGACCTAAATGCAATAAATTAATATGACCATTACTTTATAATATTCTAAAACTTTGATTAGAAAAATGTGTATTAATAAATTTATCTTAAATTCTGAGATCAAAAAATCAGAAATAAATTTTTTTTATAAAAATATTAAAAAAAAAAAAATCAAATCAAAAAAACACATAATTTATGAAAACGTTGAACATGTTTTAAATTGGACTTTTAGATTATACACAACGAATGTTATTCCTTAATAAAACTTTTTCCTAGGTAGTTCAAACAAATCTGATTTCAGTTTAAGATAAGATTCAATATTTATGCGGTTTAAAAGTTCAAAGTTAGTTTTAAATAAATAAGTTATACTATATTACGTTTAGCAATAAATAAATATATTAAATGTTATTAACTACAATATAATATGATACTTTTGATTGGAGGATTCTAAATATTGGGAACACGACCAATCTTGATTTAATTATTTGGTAAAGTAATATTGTTGTTATATTATTTTAATAACCTTAAAGATCGCAACACTATTTGTACTTCTTTATTAGCGTCTAGATGTTTAAATTTTTCTGAAATTAAAGAGGATGATAATTTTTTTATAAAGGGGTTGGAATGGTAAGATAGTTCACTATAGAAACTTTTATAAAATAATTTAACTTTATCATTTACTAATTATGAAGGTAATATTTTGGAAGGTTTGAATTTTGTATGTGTTAATTTCTTAATATCCTTACCCTTAGCTAAATACCTGAATAGCTAAATTTTCATATGGTTTTTAAAAGAGTCTCTTAAATTAATAATCTGATCGTGAAATTTGTATATATATATATATATATATATATATATATATATATTTGTATTTAAAAATCTAGTAATTTAGTAGCTTAACCTGTTCAATACTAATACAGACCTATTATATATCCATATCTATTATTGTAATGTTGTATTATTTTTGGTTTAAATAAAATAATAACCATTTTTATTTAAATATGTTAAATATTTCATTTAAAAGATTACAAAGCAGCATTTTTTACTGCATAATATTATATTTAATTAAATAATTTATTTTATGTAATAATAAATATATGATTATTTAATTTTAACCCTTAAAGTGTTTAGATTACCTTTATTTTTGAAGAGTTCAAACATTAGAATTCACCACAAGTAAAAATATGAATATTTAATGACATTCAAGTCTAATTTATGAAAATTAATACTGTGTTCTAAGTGTTTCAGTTTAAGATGACTGTATGTTTACACAAATCTTTAAATGTTTGAAACTATATTGCAAAGTAAATTTAATAAAATTTAATAAGAAATGGAAAATTAATGTTAAAGCAATTTTCTATTCTATTTAGTATATAGAATTCAAAGAAAAGTTTAATTTAAAAAAAAATAGAGAACTCCAAGTTGTTATGTACAGTAAAATATAACGAATGAAACAGGCAAAAACAATCGGTGGCATACAACTTTTGCTGTTAAAGTCAAGTGTTGTTTAACGAGTTGAAAAAAAAAAAAACAATGCAAGAAATGGGTTGATTGTATTTTGCGACTAGGCCCTAAACAAATGTTTATCCTCTAATGGTGAAAAAAATGACATGAAGGTAAAATATAAAAATTAATTTTTTAAAAGAATATAATTTGTAACGTTATTGTGTTAGTCTTAAATATAATGTCACAGGCAATTTATACAAGTGTTATATAATTATATTGGACATTATATAATTTAATGTGAAGAAGTAATCCAAGTTTTAGAAAATTATATACTTCCTTTCTTATTGGTAATTTTACATTTTAGTTAACGTATTCATAATAATTTATGTAATTTTTTATTGACCTATTTAATTTAACATAAATATTAAAAATTTAAATTACAAAACAAAACTTTTTTATTTTGTCAAATATCCTAGTGTATGTTTTTTCTATAGTAAAACATAAAAAAACTATTATAATCTAAACATTTTGTTGCTGCAATGAACATACAACAACAAACCGTTTATGCACTTTTATAATTTTCATGATATATATTTTTAAGTAAGTACTTATTTTATAGTTTTTTTTTTTTTTATTTTTATTCAATTTAAAATAGGTCGTTTAAAAATAAAATAAAACTCAGTATTTAATCTAATGTCTTTTATTAGTTCTACAATTGTGTGTACCTATGATTTCTAATTATATTTTGATACATTTTAAATTGTATATGAACTATTTTTCATTATTTTTTTAATTTTTACTACATAATTCAATTTTTCCATTAAATAATTGCTTTTTATGCATTCATATACATTTATTTTTGTCCGTGTACATCGAATATATATTTACTACCTATGTTGAAATTTTATTTTCCTTAACGAAATAATTTTATTTTTTTCCAACATTAAATGTACAATATTTTAAAATACTAAAATCAATTGAACTCCATACGATCAGCATAAAAAAAAAAGGTCATTTACCGGAACCGGAAACGATATTTTCACCCCTCTGCCATCAGTAAATATTCGTTATTCGTACCTATAACTTTAGAAGTAATGGATTTCAAAATAATATTTTCTACATAAATATATACCGGTTAGCGAATACACTTATTTAAGTTTTGAAAAAATCACTGATTACAATTTTACTATATTATACAATATATAATAGTCAAATTGATAATTTTTTTTGGCTATTCATTCTTATAAACCAAACAGTTTTTTATCATTCGTAAATATAATAAAAATACCTCCACCCATTATTCCGTTATTTCCGTCAGGAAATAGTAATAATGTTTATAAATAATTATATTAAATGGTTTGTAAAAAACTATCAAATTAAAAATTTGGCACTTAGACCAAATCCAAAAATTTATATCATTCTAGAAATAATCTAAATTGTTTGATGTAGGTAATAATAATAAAAAAAAAATGATAATAATATATCGTAAAAGTAAAAATTATAAAAATTAATGGACTACGAAGCCGGAGTTGTATTTTGATAAATTGAATATAAAAATACATATAAATAATAAAAATGTTATCAAATCACATTTTATAATTATTACTAAATGCACAAATATATTGTACACAGCAAATATGAATTGAAAACAAATATTGGAAAGAAATTATAATTTTAAATATAGGTAGATATTTTTTTGATATAAATTATGTAAGCAATAAATAATTATGCTTGGGTATATAATGAGCGAGATTTTTTAATTACAGAATACATTTAAAAACGTCAATAACCAGAAAAACTGCCTTACACGTGATTTAAATTGACGATTAATATAGTAAAACGATTATTTACATATCTACGCAACAGATAATAGTATTCAGTATTTCTTACTTGGGATATGTGACGTTTGGTAGCGGCTTCAAGAAACACCTTTGTCGAAGTATACCTTCCCATAGCTGCACGCCTATGATACCGAATATGAAGAACACGAAGAAACACAACAGAAGCACATTACCCAACATTGGCAAAGTGTCCAGAAGCAACATGACCAATATTCGCATACCTGTAACAATGCAAATGCAAACGGGTACGTCTCAACAATCTATTTATTATATTTTATAACGATTATGACCATATTATTATTATAATGATTCGTTTATGATAGATGAATATTTTGTTATCAACATTATGATTATCGTAACGCGCTTCCATCACAAAATTAAGTAGTCAAATGTATAGCCGGTAAGCCGGTGTACATTCATACAAAGGGTGCTAACGTTATCAGAATGATTGTAATATAATATGTTTTCAATTTCATTATTGATTCTTATGACATGACTCAACAAATCATAATAGACAGTGTTAGATTACTAATAGTGGTAGTATTAGATACTTGCTAAATTTTCACACAATATTTGTATTAGCATTTTCTAGATATGGTATAGTTTTTAAAATATCATGGACATTTTTAAGCTATTCATTTAATGAAATTATTTCAGACATTTCACTATGACTTGTTTAAATTATAATTATTGTATACGCAATCAACATCTTAGATATAAGTGAAATCATAAATTAATAAACGAACAATGATTAGCAAAAGAGTACAACTATATATTGTGCGATACACGTCATATTATATTAATATGAAGGTAACAGTTACTTATAACTAAGCCTAACTCCGTATATTATTATTATTTCATTTTTAAGCCAAAATTATAGAAATTGATAGGGTTTAACAATTTTGGGGATTAGTTTAAAATGTTTCTAAAATCATGGAATATAATATTCTAAAGTATTTCCAACATATTATTCATAAAATATATGCTCTTTAATTGATAATACAAATAGTTTAATGTTAAAAATATATTAAATTATAGATTAAAGTATAGATTTTGCAGGATAAATTTGATTTTAATTTTTAAACTATACTATATATAATTTATAAAATGTTGACGAATTTATTAATTGCTAAAGTTTCAATTGATACATGAAAAATTGAAAAAGTCAAGCGATTACTAGGATATCGTATAAGACGTAAATTGTGATAAGATTTGAAGTAAAGTTATAAGAATTTATCAGTGCGATATATTCATAAGTTAAATATGACACAATCAATTCGAATTCTTCAATCTATTTTCAATAAATTAAATTAAATTATGATATTGCACTTTGAAACATTGGATATTATGATTAAAGCAAAATCAAATGGTAATTTGGATTCTGATGATTATCGAACGTCAGTAATATACTGTATAAGTATATTGAATTAATATTTTAAATTATAGTTTAATTCCTATATTTTATTATACTTTGTCGGTTTTTTATTAAAATAAATAAAATTGAATAGTATGTATAATATAATTTAGGTGCGTTCCAAGTACCTAAATCAAACATACTTTTACTTTAATATTATAATATAATCTATTTTCTTATTATATTCTTTAAAATGATGTCAAAACTGTAACGTGAATTAATCATTGCCCAACGGCTGGTTATGTAATCAATCATTCTTTTTTTTTTTTATTATTATTAGTACCCACCTACCTTGTGAATAATGCAATACAATAATTTCCTAACATCTCCGTGTAACTCGAAACTGTACGCAATGCCTTTATAATATTATAACGTTTTATTAGTGAGATACATTCAGTTCCTTTCAGCCCATGGGAACAGTCTTTGTTACGTATAATTTCCGCCTTCTGCATAAAGTCCAACAGAATGCCATCATCTGCAGTTCTTTAATAAAATGTTAGTGCTCGTCGGGGAGGTGGTTCGTGTGCAATGTATAAATTTCAGTAGGCATAGAAATAAGGTTTAACAGCATTTATACAGCAACTAATTTTAGTCTGAAACCGTTATACTGAATCTTCAAATGAATTATATGAATGTCAAAATGCATATTAAGGACAGTCATGTTTTAAACTTAAGCCTGGATATCGAAATTCCTCGAATCCACTATGAACACAGATGATCGAGTTTCCTACTGATTTATTATGGAATTGTCTAACGTTATCTTTATTTATTGTTTTTAGAGGATACTAATAAATCTAAAATAAATGAGCTTTCAAAAATAGGTTGAACGGATTTAAATTATGTATATTATGAATTAAATGGTCATATTGTCAATATTAAAATGTAATATGTAAAACATAATTAAGGCAATACCAAATATACATGTATTCGAAATGTTGCATTATTTTAGCTTCTGTGTGGGTTGATACAAAAACAAATAATGGAAAAACAAATGTATTTACGCAACACCAGTTTTTTTTTACAAAATCAATTTTATTTATTTGTTATAATATTAAAATAAATAACACTAAGAACAAAAAATGTTCACCAAATATATATAATAGTGTTATCCAGGAATTTTATGATTTATAAACTAGTTATTTATAGTAACTTAGTTATTTTTGTGCTATTTAAAGACATACACGATATTTTTAAATTGTTTTGAATATTTTTCTCATATCGTTAATATTAGACATATTTTGCCATCACGGCATTACTATATTGGTTCAGAAATAAAATAGATATATTTTTTACTTTTTAACACATGGAACACTGTTTATATAATAAATAATATATACCTACCTACACAATACCACGAAAACGACTGCTGAGTTAAATTGTGTGTTATAAATGCAGCTGGAAATGCTTTAAAATGTTATTAGCGGAGTTAACATAGACAGTCAGACAGATAACTGAGAATGTTGTTCTAAGTTTTAACAACTTGTACGGGTTGTTTGAAAAGGAAATTGTTCAGAAAGTCAGTTCGTATAGAAAGACACCATTTAGTTATCGAATTCAAGTCGTTCAAGAGAAAAGACTTGAGATTTATGATCCGTTGCGCTGTTGTAGTATAGTTTAGATCTAAAAAAAGCTAGAGTAGGTAGGTACATATAAAATTATCAACGACACTTTCAAAAATTACTATTAGGTATATACATTTGTATCATTTGTATATAGACGTAAACTAATTCAACTGTATACTAAAAATAATGTGCATTATTGGTGAATAATAGTTTAAGGCAGACTTTATTATTATTTTTTAGAACAACCAATTTATTTTTTTATTATTTATTATTATTTAGAACCAATTTGAATAATGTACCAATTCACATTCTAATTAAAAAAAAAAAAAAAAAAAAAAAAAAAAAAAAACAAACGAATAAGATTTGGTAAATATATAAAATACTAAATTGGTTTAAATTAGTTTTGTTTTTTTTTCAACATTTAATAATTACCACTATTATTTCATATTTCAACCACTCATATTCCAAATAGCATTTTTCATTTTTTTTTTTGTCATTTTGCACAGTTACACTTTTTCTGACAGTATCTTACTTCAAATGAACATACGACATGAAATAAATAGGTATGCACCACTAAATGAAGAAAATGTTGTTGAGCATAGTTTCTGGTAATTGATTACGTCCTTTTCCTAAGTCTATTTTTAAGACTCAGTCATTTATTTTCTACATACCTAAGTGCTTTTAGTGAATTAGGTCTGGTTCTTATGTTATCTGTTAGTCCACTTAAACAAGCTGAGTATGGTATATTGTATCATTTCTTATACGCACAACACCGAAAAATATATCATACCTCTTAGTAGTAAGACTTGATTTGAGCACCATAATTATAATATTATGTTACAAAACATTATACAATCTTGTTTTATAATATGTTATAAACTTCATCATAATTCATAGCCAATATGGAGTATTTTAATTTTTAAATGTTAATTTTAAAATAGATACAATATTTTTAATTATTGCTTATTGAAAAATTACTAAACTACATATTTACATATGTTAAAAGTTTGGTAAATTAATGACTAAAAATTTTCTTAATTATGATATAACGTACGGAAATTACTAAATGTCTACCTATAAATGATGTGTTGGAAGCACATTTTGGATGAAATCATCTTGAACTTTACAAATATTTTTTTAAGACCATACAACTATTCAATACACAATTTCCAATCTTCAAAATAGCTAATAGTTTGAGTTATCAAAAAACTGAAGATAATATTATTTTAGAAAAAAAAAAGCTATGCTCTGAAATATACTCAATTCCAGAATTATACTTATATAGTATAAATATATATGATATATATATATATTATTTGCCAATGCCGAAACTACAAAGACATCAGAGGTAACCTCGAAATAGCCCTCAACCTCCAAGATGCAATATGCTCCAATCCAGATAACATTAAATCAGTCTTTACATTTTTAAAATTATAAATATTCTACAATCGAATTTAATACCAATCTATTGTTATGAGTTTGTTTTATAATATACTACTGTCCTACATATCTGTTTTTTTTTCTTTTATTAAAATTGAATATTATATACTTTTTTTTTATGTAAATACTATTTAAATACCAAAAGACCAATGATATTTTTTATTGGAGCATCAATAGAAAGAAAAACGTTATCGTCTAGATTATGAATCTTTGGAAAGTGAATTGTTTTTCTTGAATCTGCACTAGTAATTATTATTATACATATTCGAAACCACTTGATATTGTCTTTATGATAATTTAAAATAGGTAGTTGTTAAAATAGGTACTCCAAATTATAATATGACAATGTATAATTTTTATTGATATGGATGATTTATCCATTGGATATTTTAAAACAAAAACAATTATAAACAATTTATTTGTATTATGAAAAAAAAGACTCACTAAGCCAAATATTAGTGTATACATTTCTATACCTTTTTAAATTTTGATGTTAATTTCTATTTTTTGTATTTATTGAAAACTTACAGGCACAAGTTTATGGTTCAGCGTTTTGAAAAAATTTAAAATTAAATTAAATAAGATAGATATTTCATTCCTATATCACATGATTATTGTGTAAGAAACAAATTGCATTAATAGAAAAAAAAATAATAAACTATTTATTTTATATTTTTATAAGTTTACTTTGTATTTCCTTAGAATTACTACATACTAACATACTAATATAATTTTCAAGAGTTGGAATTATTATTTTATATTTAAACATCATATGTTTCCTTTTAAAAAACTAAACTAGGAATTTTGTAGTATGTGCGTTGTTTATTTATAGTCTACACTTGAACCAGTAGTAATAAATATTATTAACTTACACAATAAACGACATATATGTAGACTGTTAACAATACATGTTCAGAATTTAAAGAGGTAATAATTTATCTAGACAAAAGATTGGTATACAAAAATATTGTCAATTATTAAATAATTAATTTCTTTTTATACCAATTATTGGCATATAACGAAAATAATATCTGTTAGGTAACAATACATTTATTTAGCTACTAACTTCACAACAATGTAGGTTTGTGCTGAATGGATTATTATAATGACGTTGTTCCTTGGCACAATAATATATCGAAGTTGCCTATATTATGTTATACCGTATATTATATTGAGAAAACAATTTATGAAACTAGTACGTAGTACTGAGTGTTTATTCGCTCGGTGCAGGGTTTTAAATTATTCATGAAAACAATAAAGAATTAATTATTTTGAAAATGTATTATATAGTAACGAACTTTGTATTAAACTCGAGTGATTATAGACGATCTCAATCTTTCTTACGTTGTATGTGAACTACTATCACTAGCCCCAGGAACCATAACGCAACATAATCTACAATTCCTCAAATTATTTTAACCATATTATAATATTTATGATAACAGTATATTTTGTATTATTATTTATAATTTTAAACTATTATAATATTATTAACTATAAGGTATTAATATTAATATTTGTATACTTTCAATTATATATTAAGTTTTAAATTGTTGATATAAAATCTATACAAATAAATAAACTTACAAAAATAATCTGAATATGTCAAATCTTATAATAGATACTCATAAGTTACAGATTTTATTAAAATAAATTTCAAAACATTATACCACATATTATGTAAAAAATAATAAAATATTATGATCAAAATAGATTGTATACTTGTCACACAAGTTTCTTAATTTAACTAAACAGTTTTTCAACATACGTTGTTCGGTAAATTGTACCTTACAGTTTTTATTCCATAATTTAAATTAACATAAATTATTAAAAATATATTTTTCAATTTTAAAGTTCTGATATTGATTTAGGTACTTAAATAATTTTATTGTAATCAAAATCTTTCTTTATGTTAGTATTTTCGAGAAACATAAAAAAATTAGCTTTTGTTTAAATTAAAAAGGTAAAAGTTCAAAAGTTCATATGAAATCGATTTACTACTATAATAAGATCATTATTAATACATGAAATGATAAAAAAACCTATAAATAATAGATAGGCAACTTAACCCTTACGACCCTATGACAATATATACATATACATTTATTTGTTGACAACAAATTTTAATTTTTCGATATTTTTACTTTACGTAAGAAGGAATTGAAGCATGATAGCATCAAAAACGATGTTTAAAAAAAATAAAAACAGTTCTCGAGTAATAGTAGTGTTTTCTGATTTTTCGTTTCGATCAAATTCTATAAACACTAACTTTTTGTATGTTATAGATAATGGAACGATTATTTTGTGAGCTATAAAAACAACATATATATAAATATATAAATTGTATAAAAAAAAAACGATGGTTTTATAGGTTTTTTTGTGTTTTACATATTACTATCTAATATTGAAGACATTTTATTTTTGTTTCAAAATTCCTTACAACCGATTTCGATTCCAAATTATAAATAAAAACTCTAAAATTGGTAAACCATATATATTCAGCAATTCTGTTAAATAATATGATATTTTTTTTTAAATGTATGAAAATTGATTTTGTTTGTAGATTAAAATATAGTTTATTTTAAATAATAATAATATGTTATTCAGAATCGTTTTGTTTGGCAAATATCTAATAAAATTATTTAAGTTAAATTTAAACATATTTATTTAATATGAAAAACGTAAAAACTATTAAATAAGTTTTAATAAGACGCACAGTACGTACAATTGTAACAATATATAGTTATTAGTTATTATTTATTAATATATTTTATATAATAATTTAATAATAATAATAATTTCACATACATATTAATTAATATTATTATATGTGCCTACTGTCTATATGTATAGGTATATAATTATTCAAATGATTATCAATTATTTTAATATTTTTTCAATACATTATTTTTATTAACTTAACTTATTAATTGAAATTAAGTTATGTTAATAGTATTTGTTAACTTAATTTAAACTTAATTGATGTTTTAAAATTGTCTATTAACTTAACTCTTAATTTAATTGAAAAAAAAAACACTCAACTTAACTGAGTTAAAAAATATCATTAACTTGCCCAGCCTTGAGTATTACTCAATGAAGTAGCAATAAACGTTTTGTAAGTCATACAGATAATGCTTTATTTATTTGGCTAAATATTATCTATCTTTTCCGACAATATCGATATATTTTTATTATCCTATTTGCCTTTTTAGGCATTAAGTTGTCGTTATATTTATTTAAGATATTAATATACAGAAGTCAAGACATTTTATTTTCCATTTCAAAGTTTTAGTTATTTTAATTTTATTTATGTATAATAATATTATCTATTTGAATATTGTAGATTATCTGTAACTTTTTAACAGATTACGAAAATATGTATTTATATATTTTAATAACATATATTTGTATACATAATTTAATAAATATTTTTAAATCGAGTAATACATCAAAAACTGAAACGGTGATTTATAAATTTGGTAATCTAAATGGTTGACGTGAAATTATTTTTTTATTTTTACGTCAAAACCGACCGGTTTGTCTTCTTGCTTGATTAATTTTCAGAATACTCAAAAAACATGCCACCGTAGAGATTATTTTTATAGCCGACTCCTAATATTGAGTTTCGATAACCCAAATATATTATTATTGCACAAAACGCGTCATGTGGTCGATGCTATGGCAACGAAATCCGTCAGAAAGAGAAACCCGATTTTTTTTTTACGACAAGAATAATAAATATAATTTCATCTGCATATTTTGTTATCAACGAGAGCACACATCTATAATATATATATTATATATTTATGAATGTGTTTGTATATACCTATATATAATTTAATACACCTATAGTTTATTAGTTTATTGTATTAGACTGTCGGCAATGATTCACCTGTACACACTTGGACATTTTAATGTTAAAACTAAATTTTACTCACTTGGAATTCTGTTGATAGCTCTAAGCGGTCTCAGCACCCTTATTGTTCGTATAGCAGAGAAATTAATGTTTTCCACGTTCAAACAGTACTCCAAAGCACTGAAAAGCGAGAGAATAACAATTTTAATAACAAAAAAAAAAAAAAATCCAACACATATATGGTAAATAGCGAAACAACGTAATCCGTGTGATCAACAGGAATTTTAATACGCATATTTTGGCTAACCCATTAATCACAAGAGCTCATTTATATTATCACGGTGTGAAATAAAAATAAATAATAACAGTTTATTAACGTATCGTTTCGTACCCTGCGATCACGATGAAAAAATCCAATCTGTTCCAGGAGTCTGCTAGGTATGTGCAGGGACCGTACGCTCCCATTGCGATCATTTTTACGATCATTTCTAGTGAAAAGAATGCGAATATGAAGTCATCGAAAACCTGTAAACAGTAATCGTGTATTAGAGTCACGTCCAACACAATTTAAACATATAATTTAAAAAAAAAAACCATTACTTGTAGAATTCTGCATCTTCTGGATATGCATTGATCATCCACGCATGGTTGATACATGCCCAATGTAACACAATT
This sequence comes from Pentalonia nigronervosa, assembly GCA_014851325.1. Lineage (NCBI taxonomy): Eukaryota > Metazoa > Arthropoda > Insecta > Hemiptera > Aphididae > Pentalonia > Pentalonia nigronervosa. The sequence continues at coordinate 65,794 of JACXSJ010001419.1, forward strand.
CAGCAGTATGACAAGCATGCTTGCTCTCTCGAACCATGTGTATATGTTGGTTAAGGAAATATTATTTGCAAAACGTTTATAAACAATTTAAACCAAGTGACAAATAATTATTCAACATATAATTTCAAAAATGTTTTTGAAGAATTTAATATAATTCAGATCCAAACATTTTGAGTTTTTTCAAAAATGTATTATTGACCTTCAATATAATATCATATTTTTTCAATCTCTCTTGTTTAATGTTTTACATTAGTAGAGACTTTAACGCTAAATAATATTTGAATTTATTCAATCGGTTATATTCCTGACCATACTTGCATACGTTTAATTTAACGTTTGATTAGAATGCTATTACGTACACCAATACTTTTAAAATTAATAAAAATTTTGATTTAAACTCGTAAATTAATCATAATGAGTTATTAATTTCAGTATATAACTTGAAATAAAAATAAAATATATCTTAAGAATAAAATATAAATATTCTATACGCCTATAATACGCACAGATAAAAGGATTTTCGTAAATAAATTTTGATCACATCATTTTTTTGTTTTGTTTTTTTTTCAACATATTTTAGATTTTATAAAAACATTTTAAATTTAGTTATCCCGTATATTTATAAGATGCATCAGCTGAAATATTTAATTCCAGTTATATATTTAACGTTAAGATTATCTAATTTATATTTTTAATATTAAAATTATAATAATAACTGTACAAACCATTATTAATTATTTTTCTAATCTCATGTATTATTATGAATAAAATTGTGTATATTATTATCATTATTTGACATTCAAACCAATTGTCCAATATAGTTCTAGATAGAAAAGGATGATCCATTCAAATTTCTTTACACACATGTATAATAATAAAACTGTTATATATGTATACAACTTATAATAATATACTAGAATCTATATTATAGAAATATTATACACCTATCTTATTAAATTAGTGTAATATGGACTATCTAAATGTACCTATAAAATTATAACTTATAACTATATCCTAGGGTTTAATACTTCAGTATCCTCTTTTGAGCTGAGTTTAAAATATACGTATAATTTATAAATGTAAAAATAATAAAATAAAAATGGTATGTTGTGTTAGATTATACATTATAATAATATATACTTTGCTGTTTAAAATTCCATTTTATCACACAATTCTAAATATTTAAATTGTCAAGTAAAAGTATAATATGCCTGAGTTATTCTTTTTCTATCCTGTATGTACCCGAATACATAAGACTATGCGAATAGTACGAATATTATATATTTAATAAAACATCAATAATTGCTAATGAAATGTAGATTAATAGACTATAAATATTTAAATTATGCAACTACCTAACCTAACCTAATTAGATAAAATATGTTCGTATTATCAGTATATATTATCATTAACATGAAATAAAACATTTCTTAATACATTTATATTTTTTAGCTAATATGTTTAGGGGTTTAGCGTTATTTGTAATATAGCATAATAAACTAATAATAATAATGGACTTATTTTTTTCAAGGTTCACTCTTACAGTTCCACAACTGTTTTCCTTAAACTTTTAAGTGTATTTTATTTCTTTACTATAATGTTAACTTTCGTTTAGCGTCTATAAATAAAAATAAATAACGACTTCTAAGTTTAACGGTGTTATCTTTATCTTATTTTTCATACATTTTACATTTTTGACTGCTCGTTACAAACTGGAAATATGTCAAATATGCTGTAACTAATATATTTCAACGTTTACTTTTTAATCAGATATGCTGTATTCCCGTTGTCGGTATTGGTTTAAGAGACTAATGGTGGTTTTATCGGTAACAGCATCAACAGGAAGTCGCTTATCGCTTATCAATATATGGTATGTATGTTTATGGTTTTTGAAAATTGGCAAGGTATTTGTGTATCATTTATGTAAAGAATATAAAAAATAAACATGGTTTCGACATGTTTAGTGTATTAATTATATAATCGATTACTCGCAAAAGCTGTATACAATAATAAATATTAAATGATTTCACAAATCTTAATAGATATAATAATGTTTGAAAAAAACCATAATATAATTAGATATTACATACTTAATATAACACAAAATTTAACTCAATAATATCATTATTAATTATTAAAGATTATAACAGTTTTGTTATTTGATATGAATGGGATATTAACTTACAGTAGTGTTAATGTGTAATTTAAATAAACGATTATGTTTAAAGTAAAGAAGCAAACACGGTTTGGGTGCTACTTTTCTTTGCGCCCAATAATGAATGTTTACAATTTTATTTTGAAGAAATATTTCTGCAACTTTTTTCTATTTGTTTGATATCTTTGATTCAGATTTCGAGCAATCCAAAGTAATATTAATAATAAACTAATTAATTATTTTTCAATTTAAATTACTTTTGTGTATAAATATACACAAAAATAAATATACACAAATTCAAAATATTTCAGTTAAAAATTACATTATCTATAACTATATTATAAATAAATTTTTATTTTTCTTTAGCTATTATTATAATACATATTTATCATTTTAGTATATATTTAATTGTTTCAATATTTTACTAACCTTAGACCAAATTGTTGAAGTCTAAACTTACTAAAATCATTTATTTTGCTTAAGATTTCATAAAAAAATTTTAGATGTAAATTTTACAAAGTTTAGTATATTGGATTTAAATTTAAATATTAATGATAATATTTGATTGCAGATAACAAAAATAATCTAATTCCATCAATTGGTATATATGTATATCTATATGCCTATATTAGTTCCAACCTTAACCAATGATGTTTAAAAATGACGAAATTTAAATTATTTACTAAAGCACGTTTCCAAAAATTATTTAAATATAAAATATGAAAATAATTGAAAATATAAATATGGTAAAAAATATTGACGATGCAGATAAAAAATATTTCCTGAACATTTATTTTAAAAACAAATACGCGTCATCACTTAATCAAATTGTTTTACTTGTATCTACGTTTAATTACATAGCATTTATCTATTTTTGTGTACCAACAAAAATTTTAATTCAAACTCAAAAATAATTAATTAATTAATAGTTATAATATTAGTAGATGACATAAAATAGTAATTGTATAAATACTACATACCTAATAAGATTTTTGTAAATTATTTATATGTTATAATTATTTCTTAACTTTAATATTTCCAATTATTGTTTAAAAATTTAATTAAAACACTTTTGATCGGTTACATTTTGGTATATACTTATCAGATAACATTTAAAAGTATTCAAGATTCAATATATGCTAAAAATAAAATAATTTCATTTGAAAATAAGAAAAATCAAAAATTAAATTTAGATCCTTCTTTAGTTCGTTCTTAATTTAAAGTATGAAATATTTTTAATCCTCTGAGAATATATGTTGTTGTCCTTTTAAAACAGACTCAAAGCAATTTAATTTTTAAACTTATATCTTAACAAAATATAAAGTTTGAATGTTTTAACATGCGGAAAAAATTCAATAAAGATTAAAACACAAGCTTGAAGAGAAAATAATGAGATTTCCGCTTTGATGTAAATTTATTCTTGTTTAAATTTAATATATTATTATATATTTGCATTATACAACTAATAAGGCCATTATAACATTAAATAGGTAATAACGAAGGCGAATTATTTATATATTATAATATTTATAGTTATATTTTTGTTTTGACTATTTACGTTAATGCGTTATGTTGATTATAGTTAATTAAATATTATATGTTAAGTTACAACAAATATAATCGAAAACATAAACTGATTGCGGGTTGTATGTTGTAAACAAAGTATTAAAATTATAAAGCACATTTTTCAATTTAGTAAATTGTTTGAATTCTACATAGGTATCAATTGACATAAATATTAAAATATTAAAATGTCTGCTATATGATAAAATTACAGGCACAATAAATTACTTATAAATCAATGAACAAAAACTACAGATTGATCCTTCAATTGTTTCTTAACTTTAAATGGTATATTATACAAAAAATGTCCATTCACGAAAAAAAAACAAATATTTTTAAAATACATAATATTGTTATTGTGCAGTTGACAAACAAAAATATGATTATAAACCACAAAAAAATATATTTCAATTTTTTTATTATTAGAAGGCTTGTACAGAATACATATAATTTTTTTTCGAAATAAATTTATCACATCAAAATGTTATCTTATATACAACGGCGGTTTCAATATAAAATATCAATATTATTTACTAAACAATTCAATGAAACAACAAAACATTTTTTAATATACTGCCTCAAAGGATCTTTTAAAAATAATATGAAAAATCGTCAAGAAATTAATTTAATTTAACTTAAAATTTCCTCATTAGTGAAATGTATCACATTTATATGATATTGAATCAGAAAGTCTGAAATATTTTTATATTTTAATACGTATCTCGGAAATAACAAATTGTATGTACGTAGAATATTGATTTAACAATTTACTATTCATGTTAAGAATTTAATAACATGCTGATTTTTTATAGGCACATATTTGCTTTTAGATTACGTGTGGTTTATAAAAACTCATAACTTATAAGCAAGAATTATTTTTAAGTCATTTAAATATTTTTAATATAAACTATGATAGTAAGATGAACATTTTAAAATATTACCTACTATAAATAATTAATATAATATAAATATTATATGTATGCACTATACAATTCTTAAATAAAAAATAAAAAGTAAAAAAATATATTGATATTGAAACAAATCATATAAAAAGCTAACTAACAAATAGTTATAAAAATATTTAATTTTTATTATCCAAAAGAATAAATTAAATCTTAAAAAAATGCAATCTATATTCTGTAGTCAAACTATTGATTAAAAATAAAAAAATGCTCAACTTCCAATATTATACATCAAATACAAATTACGATTTTAAATATGACTAAATACCTGATTTAACATTAAGGATATAAGTACAATTGTTTTATAATACAAGCTACAATATTAATATTATATTATGTCAAAAACATTCACGAGCGATAAAATAATTTGCAGCCTACACAGTGCTACACACATACCTAATTTAATATTTGTGTGACCTCGAAAATTGCTGTAGACGATTGTATGTTATTATTTTATTAATATTGATTTGATAACATTTTCATGTTTCATAATTCCCATATAGTTATTCGATTAAACAATGTAGGTATATTATGTAATAATCTTACAAAGTTATTATACATGCTTCGTTAGAATTTTAAGTACCAAAAATTGTATTCGATTATTATTCTTTGAAAATATAATTGAAGTTATAAATGCGCTTGAACAAGTGTATGTGTGTGCATGTGTGTGTTGTTTTGTGTGAAAGATAGAAAGATAGAGATGGTATATAATATAATAAATAGCAAATTGGAAAGCAACAAAGCTAATTTATACATTTTAGTCGCTTTTAGTGCCTTGAAAAATTAGTTAAACTTATATTTTTACCTGACAGTAATCAGTGACAGCGTATGTCATACATTCGTATAAAATGTTTAAACGTGTGTTGAACTAAATAATTATTATTTTTTATATGCTTGTATAGCAAATTATTCTGTTAAAATAACGGTAACGATTTTTTTTACTCTCGTGTGCGAATATATTCGAACATTATTATGATTTAAGACGATTTTTTGTCTGTGTTCAATATTACGTCCACACTATTGGATAAAGTGTAATAGATTTTATTGGATAAAGTACGAATAATAATACTATAGTCATAACCACAGAATGAAAATGCTGTTATATATATTTATTAAAAATATGATTTTAGCTCAATCGATTATAGTTTCGTGAATGGTGTTAAAGTTTTACCCGTGGTGAACTTTTATATAATTGTATTATGCACGGTTTATTAGAAGAGTATTTGGTTAATTTAAGCCTATTTAAGTTTAATTTTAATGTAAAACTCATTCTCCATAATATACAACCTATAATTATCACATTTTAATTACTACATAGGTATTTGTTCGATGTACTCGTTTATTCAAAAGATAACTATATACATACACAATTTGCATGCTTATTTACGTGTACCTATGCTTATTACGTTATATAAGTAGTATTGCACGCGGTGTAAAAAGTTATAAGAAAAGCTGCATGTTTCACTTGATATAATCTACCCGCATTACAGTAGCACTACTTATTTCTTAATTGCGATTCGCGGCCTACTATATTTTTATGTTATACTTTTATAGTCAAACTTTTATGAAACGAACGAAAAATAAAATAGAATCGTTAAGTTAGTCACTCACCCTCGTCGATTACTTTATTGCCGGTCGGCAGAGTCTCACCAAACGGACTGGAGGGGTAGTGCCGGATATCGTTATTTTTAGTGATGTTATGTACCAACTCGAAGTGTAATAAAATTGTTATGGTTTTAATGGTAAACGGACCAAATCTCCGCAAACACAAATCTCCATTTTGTTCATGTGCAGGCTTAATTGTACAATACTTTTATTCTCTATCAATGTAAGTAGTCATGTGTTACTTTTGTCCACAAATGTTCCCAATGAAAATAAACACATCGATGCATAACATGCAACTTAATTTTTTGAAAATAAAACTGTTCATTTTAAACTATAGAAGTCGGCATAAGGAATAGTAATCAAATTGCTCAAAAAATAAATCTAACAATTAAAATACTTATGATTATTATTGTTTAATCAATAATATTTTTAAAAAATTGCGTTTACCATAACGGTCGAGTAAATAGCACACTGTGAAGTACTACAATAAACATAATTATTATTTTATAAAAACCAAGTGATTATTTTAACACTAAGCACTAGTTGTGTCAAAAATATTTAACATATTTTTTTGAAATCATTAAAAAACAACATTTTTAATAAAAAAATTATTTATATGTAATATATATTACTATTTTATATCGTTAATGTTCTTTAAGTATTTAATTTTTGAACGACAACACACGTTATTAATTTATTATTCTAAAGTAAATTATTTTTTGAGAATTATGATGTAAAAAAATAAGTTTTGAACTAATGGTTAATTTTTTTAAATATCTTAAGCTTTGACAAGCGGATAAAGAAAATATTCCAACATTTTTCCAACTTTTGTTATTGATGACTCGTTCGAAATTATATAAATAATTCAAAATTAAAGTTATCGTACAAAAAGTAAAACCTTACAAAAAATACAACAATAAAAAATAGTAAAAATATTGTTTTCCATAATGACTTCAAATCATACAAATAAAACGTTAGTTATTATTTATAGTATGTATATACATACGAGTACACGTTGCCGCGCACGAAATATATTCGTCGATGTCCGACGTCTGATATAATACTATAATATATATATATATAATGGTGGATGATTATTTTTGTTTCTCTTATATTTTTATTTTCTTCGTTGTCTAGCTGTGTATATCCTATTGCACTGAATTCACGGACAACTCTGATTTCATTCCTCTTCCGCCTCTATAATATATTGTATACTATTCTCGTGAGCTATTTAACTTTCCATAAAAACCAACTACTTTCATTACTGTGTGTTTTTTTTCAAAAAAATAAATAATATTGTCAAAAGCGCTTTTTTGGCAGTCAAGTTTTTATTTAGCTCTACGAGAGAGATGGAGAGTCGTATGTTTATTTTATGCAATTCGTATATTACAAAGTATATATGTATATACTGTATATATTATATGAATATATACAATAAAAAATAAAACACAGACGTGTATAATACGTCTCTTTTTGTCTGTTCCGAGACGAGAAACAAAAAAGTAGAGAATATTATAATACTTCTCCACGCCATTAAACGAGTAAATCGCATTCGTCGTACAACGGATTAATTTTCAAAATGTACATGGTTTTATAGGGAACTGCCACAGTTATTCGATAAACACGTATTGAAAGACAATAAATTTGTGGTACTCGGAAAACCGATTATTATTTATCTCTACAAAACCATTTGTATAATAGTGATTAATTTATCACTGAACAGTTGTTCAAAAGTTTAGACGAGAGAAAAACTTCAAATAGATAGATTATAAATAAAAATTCTCAAAAAAAAACGATAGCCACTAATAAATCTAGTTTTCGTTCAAAGCATTATTAGACTTTTAACTTAAAAATTAAGATTACTTAAAAAAAAAATGATAAAACAAAGTTTATAAAAATACCGATAGAATGACTTTTAAGTGAGAAAATAATACTGTACAACGCAACTGCTAATCGACTTCTTTACAATTCGAAAGACATTAGTTGACATAAACGCTTGAAGCCTTATGATTTAGTTTAAGCGACTTAGAGAGCAATCTCATTGGAAGTATAACACTGTAACCCCAAGTCTGTTTATGTATACATATATATTATGTATATGTAAATATATTATATATCTATTAGTTGTATGACCCGGTTTCACCTAGTAAGAAAACAAACAGTTATAAAATACAGTGCTTTACAGGCGAATTTTAGATATAGTGAACCTCAGTTCTCGTGTACCACGTATTGCGAACCAATTTGACCGCAATAACTGATGAATAAACCGACTATGGCGGATTGGATATATCACTTGATAAATCAAATATTTTTCTCTATTATTTAAAAAAAATAACTATGACCAATGGCAATCTTATATTACACAGGGAATAAGGAATATGTATGCAAATATGGTGTCATTGGTCAAAAACTCATGATTTGCACGGGGACCATCAGGCTTTTAATTTTAAATAACAAATATATTATTACTATAAATAATAATTGTATTATATTATATTATATTATATTATATTATTTATTAGTTATCATGTATATATACTCTTTATATATTATATTTATAAATACCCCTGGTCGATTAAATAAAAATTCTTTAGGGCAGTATAAAAAATGTAACTACTCATAATATAATTAACCCTTTTTTAAATTTTCATCCGATTGCATTGACTGAATAGTAATTTAATAATTTATCGATGTTGAAAAAATAATAAACGAAATATGAATTTATAGAATTTTCAAATGCGTTAAATAATTTGTGAATGTATTGATCAACGACTGCTATGAAATTTTAATACATTGTCTCCGTAAAGTATTGATTTATTTGTAGTTTGTACACTTATGGTTGATGGGTTAAAGTTTCGGTTAAAGGCCAAATAACAGGCCTTATTTAATATTTTGACACAAGTAAAAAGGTAATCATTAATATGTCATATCCATATTAAATAATACAAATGTAGTTTATCGCCATAGTTTATAATACATTTCTACCTATATTTAAATGAGTGTTCTCTGCTATTTTTGCTACAATAATATTTTGAAACAAACCTTAACTACATTTACACTTCTTTTTTAAATTTAATTTGTCTACAATTATAGAAAAAAAAAACTAAAACATAATATTTGATATAAAATAAGTGATTATATAAATTTATAAGCAAATTAAATTAGTTTTTTTTAACATTTAATTAATTAAAACTGTCACCCTAACATTTCTTACACATTTGTTTGTCGAATATAAGAAGCTAGAACAAATATAGGTACGCTAAATACATAACGAGTATTTATTGACTATAATAATTATTGTAAATAAATATCATTTTATTAGTGTTAAAGAAAAGTGCTCTTATAATCTAATATGAAATAAGAATATTTAAAAAAAACCTATAGAATAAGTCAAACGTCTTATTTAAGGTTTAAAAATAGCATTTGTTAAATATAAATAACAAAAAATTATTTTATTATGTATAATATGTATTACAAAAAAATGGCTATATTCTAAACTTTCTAACTTATAATTTCAATGCATCTAAATCATAATTTTAAAAAGGATACTATAATTTTAACAAATACCATTCTATGTAATACATTTGCTGTTTTTAAAAAAATCAGAAATTCAATTTTTTAGGTACATAAAACTGTATTTCATTACTGGGCATATATTAAACAGACTACTTAAGTTTGAACATAATTATGTATAAACATAGAGTGCTATAATAGAGCATCACTTTAAGTCAAACAATCTGCCATTTTCAGAAGAAAAAAAACTAAATAAAAATCTGTAAAAGACATTTTCAGAAAATAAACTGTTATAGGGAGCTACAAAGGTAAATATTTATTTCCATTTTGGTATAAACAACAAAATCCTCTTTGCTGATGCAACTAATATTTGTGTGAACGAGATTCCTAAATCTCTGTATTATAGTAACAGAGTGGCGTTACTATTTTTAGAAAACCTAGTAAATTATATTATGCTGACATAAATTCGATACACTGTTTAACCTTCAATGAGTTATAACCAACTATTTTAGATTAATTACAACACGAGTAAGTTTTATTAGTTGCGCATAGCAAAATTAATGTTTTACTGGGTATCTTACCCATTATTCAAATTATATTCCAATGTATTAATAGGTTGGTACTATACTAAACGTACGTTGCATTAAGTGATTTAATTCTGTGGTAGCTCTACGTATTAACAATTTTTATAACCTTTTCAATTTTCAATTTTTTTTATTATCACTAACGTTGGTTAAAACGTGGATAATTTATAAATGCTTATAAAGGTATGAATAATAAAAATAATTTCAACAAACTATCAGGTACTGAAAAACAATATAGTTTAAAACAAACCATCATCCAGCTAAACACATTTAAAGTAGTAAAATAAAATACAACAAACTTATAAACTAAAAAATAAGTTTTTATTTCTAAACTTTAAACAGTTAATAACAATTAAAAATAATTATTTTTTTACAAATTATATCTAATACAGATAAGTATAACTTTAATTTGCTATACATATATATATATTGTTTAATTTTTAGTCAGACTATTTTATAATTAATGTCGGTACTTAATTTATTTTTAGGTTCCAAAATATAAATTTATACTTGCTTATAGAGATGACATAATCGTCCGTTAGTTACCAATACATAGTTACATTTGTTTATATTGAGATATTTATTTATTGTCCGTAGTTACTATACATAGTTACGATTGTTTGTATTAAGATTTTACAACGGTTCTATTCAAAGTAAATTCATACTAGCCTGTATTATAAAATAGGTACCAAAATGCCAAAATATAAAGCTTATCAAATTAATTTTAAATTGTATATATAATTATAGTTTATTGCATTTTGTTAAAATACGTATAGAAACTGGGACACGTTTGCAGAGTGAACTTTCCTGACTTGTTTATTAAATATTAAAATATAAGTCATATTGTAATATACAATATTTTTTTAGTATTGTTTCATGAATGGATATAAACTAATAAATAATAAATTAAATGCATATACGTTAGTCAAACAATCCCACACGTTAAAATGTTGTTGTTGAAGATTTAATTGTACAATCAAATAAAAAAAACATTAAAAAAATATTATTCATTGGTTAATTATATCCTATCATAAAAATCAATTAATATTGAAAATAATAAAAAAAAAAAGTTTGAGTTTAAAATATTTTGATATCTTGGAATCGCATGTTGCGTAGGTAGTAAATTCGATTCCAATGCATCGAAATAATATTGTATTTTTCTTAATTATTACAAAACAATTTAGGTGATCACTCATTGGAGCCACTTTCCATTTGGTATCGAATCGATACGAACACGAAATATTATATTGTTTTTAAAATACTTTATTGATAACAGTTATTATTTTGCCATAAGATAAAGAAACTGCAATGACATCCCGGCTCCTCCGATGATACTGTGAATAGTTAATATACAAATGAGTTCGTTGAATGCATTATTATACGTCTCATTTTAATGAAGTGAAACGTCCCGATGGGTGAAAATGTTAAAACTTTAACGGTACGCATATTTGAAACGAGAAACGCGTCAATAATAAATGGTATTACACGTTTCAAGTACTTATGTATATATGCACAGCCAACAAATCGCATGAATAGCGTCACTGTACATAGATATTCGTTGCACTTATTTCGAGTACATTATCTGCACTCCGTAAACTCTATATTTATGTTATATATAAATCTTATTAATATGGAAAAAATATATACCTAGTGCGAGCAGAGACCATAATGCCTACCTATGTCCTACCGAGTTCGGAAAAGAAATGATTTGAATGTTATTTTTGATATTCCCAACGTTAGGTATATTCACCTAAGTATTAAGATGTATGGACCAGCTATATCTTATATTATGTATAAGTACTTACTAATAAAAATCAATCGGTCCAAATATCACCACTGATGTATCGTGTGATCGTGTATAGACAAGTAAATACCAGATAGGTACCAGCTACTGAATTTACGCGTGATCTATCAAAAAATAACAGTTTGTTCTATCTGTATAATATATTAATATTTTAAAAGTCTTAGGGATATCCTAATTTGTAGGCTGGGGTTTTTTATTTTAGGTGGCTTGAATTCAGTTCTTGTAGACAATAAGAACTTATGAAAAACGTTTCGGATACCTGCCTATAGTTTTTTTTCGAAATTCAATTCGTGGTCGGGTATATACTCGAATGCTTAGCACCGGGGTTCGAAAATATTTTCACCAACGACCACACCACTGCAGATTCTCGGTCGGTCGATTCTGGGCGCGAAAAATAAAACGTCTCATTCCGTCCGACCCGTAAGATTATACGGTCGCCCCGACAAATCCATTAGCCATAATCAACATTTATATATATATATATACACACAACGTATTCAGCGTGTCCATGTCTCGTGAAAAAAAAAAATAATAAAAATCCCACGCCAAATTCCTTTGGGTGTTTGTCACGAACCGTTTGGGTCGCAACTATATATACACAGTGGACACGGTTTATTCGACGGACGTGACGCAAAATTATTTGACCGATTGCGAGTTTGCCTGAGCGTTGCCGTCGTCTTCTTACCCTCTGGCTATAAGTAGAAAACCGATCGAGATTTCATTATTATTATATATTTTTTTTTCTTGCCATTACTGGTTCGATCGATCACAAACGCGCGGGGTGTTACACATCTATGCTGCTATATATAATAGTTGTACGACCATATAGCATACAACCACCTTGTGAACCTCACGGAGAGTGTTTTCGTATAATATGACGTTTACAACATTCATAATATCCCATTATCATACTCGCACTTTTTTTCACGCATGTTAGTACCCGTGGTAAGTGTATCGAACTTTGCAGCGGGTTTTTTTACAATAATATCTCCGTCCAAACAGTTACAAAAACAATTATATTCACAACATTTTATTATCGGTGTAATAGTTTTTGAATTAAACTGATACAATTCACAATAATTATTAATACGTGTTGTATATAATATACTCAGTATAATAAAGAAAAAGTTATCTTAAATACGTTATTGTTATATTGAGAGATGTGAAAAAATAAATGGAAACTCTTGGAAATACTTTAATCTGCTATAATAATAAGACATACCAAGAGTTTCTTGATAAAAATCAAACACACCATTTAAGTAGTTTGTTATATCTCGCGTTTAATGGTTTACAATGAATTCATATAGCTTTTGTTTTATGTTTTAGGTAATTCAAAACTATATTACTATTACTTAAAAATGTAGTATTATAATAGTTGTAAATAATAACCACTGTAGTTATGTAAATATCCAGAGTACAGAATTAATGAACGATTAAAGATAAAGATCTAATACTTTTTACTATACTTCTCTTAGCTATATGTGATTCTGAAACAACCTTACAACAAAATCATCTCCCTAGTTTCAAAGAACCAAGTTGCTAAAGAGATGTCTAACTGAAATTGACTATTTTTTTAACAATTAAAAAGTTAATTAATTATTTTTTTAAATTTTAAAATTTCACATTTTGTATCTACTTGTATCTACAAGCCCTCTTTAATGAGCTACAAACTTTTTAGCTCTCGTAGTTTAAGAAAAAAGTTTAAAAAAATAGAGTTTTCCAGACTGGATACTTCGACTTTTTTTGGATTCAAATCATTATACAACTTTGACATGATATCGGATCCACCTCATTAATATCTTATATTAAAGATAACTTATAATTATCCATCTACTAATTATTACTGAGTTACATTTTTACTATTTAGCGTAAATTCTTTCTTTAAATCTTCAAAATTTAAATTTTTTCATTTCAATCACCATATTTATTTTATAGAAAATCAAGAAAGTTAAACTCTTAGTGTAAATAGTATACATTTTTATATTGTGTAGTGTATTCAAATTTAAATGTATTTAAAGAGTTAGAGGAATATGAAAATAATAATTTAATTAATTTCATAATTTGTTTATGAAAAATAAATGATGTGCTGCTGATGAAATCATGATAGAATAGAGTATATTTCAAATATGTATAGCATTTATTGTGTTTTAAAATTTTTCCAATGCTTTGTAAAAAAAGAAATATAACAAAATAATGTATAATATTTCAATTGATAACCTTAAGTTTTTATAGTAAATACATTTGTATTCACCCAACCTAGTCAGTATTCATTTACGGAATGATTTAATAAAAAAAAATGAAATATTTTTTATAAATACTATGACAAAAATAACTAATTTAAAAAAAATACCTATTATTGCACGACAAAAATAAAATTATTTTTTAATACAACATTGAAACAAGCTGAAAATAAACTATTTTACAATTTTGAAACGTTATTTTTTTCCCGTTACGACTAATTGTTATTTTATTATAAAAATCATATGTAAATTAAAAAGGTTTACTTACATATATTGTATGTACCTACTATGTACATGGTAATATCATTGAAAATACTTATGAATATTATTATATATGACTCAGTTGTAATAATATATAGTAATTCTATTTCAAGTTGAAAACGTTTGTAAAAACGAATAGTTAACTTAGTTTTCTACTCGAGTACCTTACTCTGACATTTATTTTAATTATATACGTAAACGTGAGCTATTATTAGCTTTGATGTAAATTCATATTATAATAATTTTGTTGGAAAAATGGGTACTAAAAGTTTTCAAACGTTTATTTATTTACAACACCTAAAATAACTTAATGGATGGCATTAATAGTTTATTTCATTAAATTTTTTAAATTCTTTAAACAAAAATATACAATATTTTTGTTATTTTTATATTTAAACTTCGTGTTCATAAAAATGGTTAAATCCTATTCATTTGTATTATTAAAATACAATTTCTAAATAGCTAAATTTTGTACAATGACGTTTGTTGTATTAATACCTATTAGTTAAAAAGAAAAAGCTAATACGATTACCGTGGTAATAATGTAATTAAAATTGTTGAGGGAAAATAGTTTTTCTGTTCTTAACACGTCAAAATAAAAATAAAAATGTGTAGTCAAGTCTTATATTCTCGATCGTGTAACATTTCGAGGGCTGGCACGCCGTTATATAGATTGATTACGTCTATTAAACCCGTTTAACGTGCGGTGAATCAAAACTGACAACTATAGACCATTTTTCTTCAGCCACCACACGCTTATAAGCTAAACACATTATATTTTGTAGTTTCGTACATCGTTCTCCCTCGAACGAACAATTCTTTAAGACAATTTTACCGTAAATAATTAATACGTTAAAAATGATAGTGATAATCATTGATCAGCATCAAATGTATTAGCATTTTATAATTTATGAAAATTTACCTCATTATTATTAAGTAACCAAATGACAACTATTTTGTGTTTTACGTGTAGAAAAAAGAATATTATAGCCCCCTAGATATTTTGTCGAATTAATGCATGTGCAGTTCTGGCAGTGTCGTCGATGTCACAAAAAAAAAACCCCTCCTAGATATGGGTAGCGTAGTTTAAAGTGTTTAAACGCTGTAATAATCGTTTACTTCGTGCGTTCGGATTCTGAGTAGCATATCAAAATATGAAATTTAAGTACCTGTACGCGCATATGCTGAAAATGTACAACGATCAGAATTGGCACAAACGCATGATGAATGGATCGAACGGAGGGGAACGCAGTCGGTGGTGAATCACCGTGTGGCATGTACATCGACCGCCGCCGTGCGTACAGGAAGTTCTGCGGGTGTACGCGAGATGTATAATACGGTATGTGCGGTATATACATCGTAGTCGGACAGGTATAATGGCACTGCGCATAATACATGACCGCGCCGCGGCACCACTCGCACACAGACGAAACGCAAAACGAATCGAAAAACACACGCGGGCGGTATAATAGGTACATATTATGATGCGTATTTTATAAATATATACGTATATAATATATGTATATTATATCCGTATAATATCCTTATATAGTATACGTACGTGGGCATAGGTACGTATATATATATATATATTACTTGAAATGAGGTAGGTGCATGCGATTTTCGCCACGGTGTTCCCGCAGGTATGGGCGGACGAAGTGCGGTAAAGAGGTAGCAGTGGGTGGAGGGGAGGTTGTGTAAAAACGCACGGCACCCGTCCGCGGACCACGTCTGACCACAGATGTATATAATAATATATCGCCACCCTCCCGGCGGCGCTGCAACAACCCTTACGGGATTTGCACCACCGAATAACGTGGGATATATATAATACAATGTATCGACCGGGTAACCGAGCTTTAACACGTACCGCGTGCTTTATGGCGGCGGCCAGAAACGCTATAATGTGGGTGTATGTGTGTGTGTGTGTGTGTGTGTGTGTGCAAGTACAACGACGAAGTATAGCGGCGAGATCCGAGCGAAAGGGTCGAAATGGCCACCTGTGAGATCGGCCGTTATCCACACCACCAACCCTCCGTCGTCGTCCGCCACTCTTCTTCTCGACTCGGTTCCAGAGGTGAACTCTCGCGAGATGGAGGGGGGAGGGGGTACCCGTTGTAGCCTGTTAGTCATTTTTGAACCAAGGATACCCCCCCCCCTACCCGCCACAACCGACCGCAACACACATCCACCACCACAGTGCTAAACCGTTATATTATTATTATCGTGTTTGCATACCTCTGCTATAGTAAACGTATATATGTATGTAATATATTATGCGTTTGTGTGCACAGAATGCGGTAGCGGTGTTGGCGATTTCGGCGTATATGTCTTATTGGTCGCGTTCGCAGACGGGCCGAAACTCGTTTGCTACAATGCTCGTACCTAGGTATATGCACTGTAATAATACGCGAGCGCCCACGTATACAAAAGACCATAATGTTATATTTTTCATGCATATATTATTATGTTTGTGTGTGTGCGCACCGCGAATACAATAAATATCACAATACGGCCATGTTATTAAAATAATACGTGTAATATTATAGTATTCGTATGTGTGTACGCGAATAATTTGGCCGCGAGTTTAAGGCGTAATCACTGCAACAGCCGTGCAAAGTGGGCACGCCAGACGTGAAATTTCCCAAATTGGGTCCTTATAATCATATGATAAATATTTTTGTTCCGTACGGCGGGCCTAAATAATATATACATATATGGTATATGTATATATTGTGGTCAATTTATTATTATTATTATTATTATTATTACAATTTGTTAATAAACTGTATCACTTGAATTCTCGAGTACGACTCAAGGGAGGAAGGGTGACCACGAGAACCCATGACTCCACTCCGGTCGTGTACTGGAGGTAGAAAACATGTGAAGGAATTCAAAAACGAGATCTCGAAAACAACATCTTCTTGACGAGTTCTGTAATCGACGTGACAAGTCTTTATATAATGTTATACTATTATATTGCACCTTGGGTTTTGTTTTTTTTCCTAAATTTTAAATAAAAAATATATATATTTATTGTCGATGGGATGTTATTCGCCGACGACGTGACCTAGTGAGGGATCCGAGACCAATTCTCTCCCCTTTTCCGTTTCGATCCATTCGTATTCCAAAACTAATATCAAGCCGGATAATAATACGGCAACATGATATCTATTACAACTGTCTGTACACTGCCACATACACATTATATATATATTATATCGAATAGACTCCGTACAGTAAAACATAAATAAAAACGACATGGCTGCATGATTCCACCTACGTTTTGGGGCCTCTTTTTCTGAATTAACTTTCCCATACTAGACGCTTTTACGAACAGACTGATTTATGTTTAAATGTTGTATGGTTTTTTTCCCCACTACATAAAATAGTCTAGCAGAATTTGTGTACTATATAAATATGTATATTTTATCATTTTAATTTATAACGATTGCTATGAACAGTTTAAAGTGTTATAATATTATTTTTGTACACACTGTTTGGTATTTATAACAATTTACGGAATTTAAAATAATTTATCATATTCAAAATGAAATATATGACTTACGTAACTCGTGACTTGTATATCACATGATATTTTGATATGTGATAAAAATGTTTATACGGTAATGGACACAATGGAAAAATTGTATTAAAAAATGAATTCCATAAAAAACAAAAAAATACTTATAAAATGGAGAAATATTTAATAAAAATATGTAAATTTGTATAATTCCTAAAAGAGAAAAACTACGTTAATAGTATTCAAAGGAGAATAAAAATTAATCGTGAAAACTACGTTTATTTTCTTAATATACGACTGTTTTATACATAATATTAAAGAAACTTCTACAACTCTTGGCTCTTTAAATCGTATACAACATTTTTCATAAACTCTTTAGATGTTCTTTGCATTTGTATTGTTTGTAATTCTACAAAATTATAATTAAAGATGACGAATATTTGAAACTCGATACAAAAATAAACACAATTTTAAAACTTCTTCTTTTAAGAAGCTTATGTAAATAAGAAACGCCAAAGTTTTTCATTTTAATAATCTTGCCATGACCATTTTAACCAAATTTGAGGTTCAACATCTGCTAAGGATTTTTAGTTAAATTTGACTTAATTCATCAGAACTAAACACCTGACCTGACTCAATATATTTGTGTGATTAATTGTTTATGAGAACATAAAAAAATTTGTTGAAAATCAATGAAATATCAGTGTTATTACTTATTAGTTTTTATAATTACAAAAAAATAATTAAATGTTGTCAAAACTTGAAATTTAATTGTCCATAGAATAAAATTGGAAGTATGTATTGTGAGATTAGTAGTTTTATGAAACTAAAAACTTATACAAAATATTTAATATAATTTTCAAGCCTAAGGTATTAAAACGAAATTAATTTTTAACTATAAAATAATTAATATTTTTTTATGATTTTGAAAATTGTTATTAAAGTTCTATATGTATACACTTGTAAAAAATAATTGTGGTTATGCATTTTTAATATTTTTTAATTGCGTTGTAAACAAAAAAACTCACAAGGATTACAATATTACATTTTCAAGACATTTTTCTACCAGGAACCACCTGATTATACTGTTTCAATAAAGGTTATTTCAGGCATAAAAAATTCACACTTCATTGTTAAATCGATAGGTAGGCACAATCACCGCTCTTCTCATAATCTAATACTTAACAATTATAACTATAATTGTTGATTATCAAACATTGTAGTACTTTTAAATTTAATTGATAATTCTGTTTCTTTTTTTTTATATAAATAACTTTGTCCAAAAAATAATATTATATTCTTGCAATATATTCAAAAACGACTAAGCAGTAGGTGATATTGAAAAAATGGTTATTATTAGAAAAAATAATCAGAATAACAGAGTTAAGAAAAACACAATTTAAGCTCAAGCCTATATGAAGAGTATCCATAAGAATAGGCCCAGATATCTTAAACGACATAATTTCCTGCCTCAAAGATACTAAACTGGATGAACAAATATAAATGTAATAATTTCAATTAAGGGATCTATTCCATCGTTTATATTATATATACATACACACAAACACATAAAAAATGAATTTAATTAATTTAAACTTTTATAGAAGTTGCTGAATATACAAATACGATTAATAAAAAATTGAAAAAAAGGTGGATAAATAAGTACCACTCTGTTGTACATTAGGTGTCGTGTATGTCACAGTGTTCGATACGTTTAATTTGAATTCAGTTAAGTGCAATCATTGTTTACAAAAAACGATTTTGAACGAAAACCATATGTCAGCCTATATTACTATAAATAGTTTATTTTATGATATTATTATTATTAAAGTAATTTATTTTATTACGAGTAAAACAGTAGGTTGAATTAATTGTTGTAAAAACGTTTTATTTAATATAATTTAAAAGTCTAAAGTATCCACGAATAATATTTTTAAATTACAAAAAAATAACTATGTAAAATTGTTATTCACTGTTTAAATATCTAATTTAATTCAAATTTAAACATAAAATATCTATTTAAAAGAAGTGTGTTTATATAATTTTTAGATTTTTTGGCTACATCAAAAAATACTTTTGAGAAATCATTTTTAATTTTTAATCCTTATTAACTAAATTCACTTTCTTATCAGAAAATAATGTAGTAGAAAGTCAAATCATTTTTACTGCCCTAAAATAAAATTATGACAAACACAAAAAAACACATACACATCAATTCAGAATTTTAAACAAATTAGGGCTGACAAAGATAATTTCTAGTCTGGTGCGAAATAATTATTACAAAGGCTAACGGGCCTATAAAAAGCCTAATATTATATATTTTGTTTTTAAAGACGTGTTTTAAATTATATAGTTATTTTTACTGTTCGTATTAATTGATTAGAAATTCACGAAATTTAGAAGAATTTTCCATCTTTTGGCAGAAGCCGAAAAATCGGATAGCCTACGAATAACACTAATAACGTTATGGCTGCTGGCATGGAACAAAAAAAGCTCTTGAATTTACCGAAAGTATTAATGTATTCTTTTGTTTTTTTCCTATCATATTTACTCTATTATATAATATATTTGATTGCAATATCTATTTATTTATTACATATTAAAAATATTGCTACTTTATTTTTAAGAATTTTATTTTTATTTCTCTGTTAAACACAGAATTTTAATTGCTATGAAATAGTTTAAGTGTTGAATCTAATTTCTATATTTATTTTTTTCGTAATACGAGGCTCGGTACCTAGGCCTTGTGCTTCCCTTACTAAGGACAACGCATATCAAAATATACAAAAATCCAAACTGCAGTAAATTAGCAACCCATCCACTATATTAATATTGCGATGAGTGTTCTAATGTCTCATACATTAAAATAAGTGAATTTAAAGTTTTGAAATACATCACAGTGTCCATATTCTTAACAATTCTGATCTAGTTATATCTTGTTAAAGCTGTTTAACAGTAACTTTTGTAACCTTGGTAAATTTTATGCGTGATTAGGGAATTAATTATTATAAATACCAAACAACAAAAATACATGTTTAAACTGTTTCATTATTCAACTAGTTTATTACGTAGTTGTGTTTATATTATCTTAATATTTTAAACATACATAATTTACATTTGTGTGATTAAATTATTTTCAACATGTTTAAGTTCTGAAAATGAATCATAAATAATTTGTAAATACAATTCCCGAAATGAATTCTAA
The DNA here is from genome assembly GCA_014851325.1 of Pentalonia nigronervosa. Classification (NCBI taxonomy): domain Eukaryota; kingdom Metazoa; phylum Arthropoda; class Insecta; order Hemiptera; family Aphididae; genus Pentalonia; species Pentalonia nigronervosa. The sequence continues at coordinate 87,209 of JACXSJ010001419.1, forward strand.
AAATTACGGAAATGTTTTAAGTGTTATAAAGTGTGTATACAAACTCGATCAAACTTTTGAAATTTATTGTATAATCAAATATGTGACAAATAACAAAATTACTAAACTATAATTAAATTTAGAGAAGTGTGCACAGTGATATTATAATAAGAATAACCGTACTGCCCATAAGTTGTAAAAGTGAACAATTCATAACTATATAAGTAGGTAAAATCATTTCATTTCATTCAACTACATCTGGATGAATGATAGATGTTATACATTTAAAAAAAAAATGTATAAATCATCAAAATTTAAAAATAGTTCAAAGTGAAACTCAGTAAATTAGAAAAATTATAGGATCAAATTGTTTTTGTTACAATGAATTGATTTACTAATAATAACTTAGGTATCATAAATTTCACACCGTAATAAAGTTGGATTGTATTTATGATAAATATAGAATTTTTAAAATAACTTGTTTGTACTTTCTGGTTTTTTGATAATTTAACTACACTCTTGAATAACTATATTAAAATCCTATTAATCAAAAATACCCATCCATATTAAAATAAAAGAATGTTCTAACGTAATAGTTGTAACCTGGAAGTGTCGAATGTATATCGTCATGAAATTAGCTACTGTAATCAATCTGTTAAATTTGAATTCAATGAAAAATCATCGCATACAAAAAACGATACAGAGCGGAGACGTCAATATTTCTAAATTTTGTTTTTACCTAGTAATTTCTTTTTCTTTTTGTAATACGGTATGTTGAACTAATTATGGCCAAAAACACATCACGATTTTAATACAATTATTACTAATTATATTATTATTTAATTTAATATTTCTAACTGTAGTTAACTTAAAAGTTAATAACGGTGTACAATATAATGGCGGTAATAAGTTCTTGGTATAAATAGCTTAAAACTAATCTAAATATTTTAACTTATGTGGATTCTTGCATTCAATTTTCAAGCTTTTTGAACGAATATAAACATTTTTATTAATATTTAAAGAAAAAAAATGTTTAAAAATATCAAATGCTTATAAATCAAAAATAAAAAAAACATGTCTAAATATTTAAAAAAAAAATGTCATCGAGAATTGAAAATTATAATTTAAGTAAAAATTAAATTTTTTTGAAAAATTATAAAAATTGTACATTATTTAGAAATAAAAAAAAAAAAATAATAATATAGTTATATCAATATAAATATAATTTAGTAAAATATATTTAATAATGTATTTATGCTAAAGACCGCTGTAAGTCTCCGCTAAACATATTTTTGATATGATCGTATACAAAGATTTATCATTGAATTCAAAAATACATTACAATTATCTACTTAATGACGATGTACACTTGACATCTGCAACCTACTATACATCAAATCGATTTTCCTCGGTTTTTTTTTTGGCTTTTCCCTATTGTTTTGAAAAAAATAATCTTAATTTTTACTCCTGATCCCCTAAAATACTAACTATTGATCCAATTTTCTACCTAAAATCATTATCGAAGTTGAAGATCTGAGCGTTATATACAAAAAATACACATCATTGTAAAATCAGTCACTTTGCTCAGAATCTCAACAAAATAAATAAAAATATATAGTATTCCAACTTTACATTATTAAAATTTGGATTTTTCATTATTAATAGAATCCAAAGGGTTGCGATTTATCTGACCTCTGTTTATTTATTGTTATTTTTTTTTAAGTTGTTTAATAAAATATAGTATTTTTTTAAAACTATAATTATAAGTGATGACAAAAAAAAAAAAAAAAAAAAAAAAATACAAAACAAAGCCATTATATCACTCGATGAAAATATGCGTGGATGCATTCTCTAGATTGAGTATAGTTTATTTTCTCTCGTTGAATGGAATGACTCCGATTAGAAACAACAAACCATGAATGGTGGTAAAAAATTGTATGCCGGAGAGAGCACAAAATATTATATCAGTACATGAAAAAAAAAAATGTACGTTGAAGAAATATTTATTATTGTTTTTTTTTTAAGTCAACCACAAAAACATTGTTCGTTGTTTTGCGTCAATGTGAAAATCCGGCAACGGCTGTGCACTACTAAAACGTATCACACTAATGTGACATCGTCTCGACTGTAAACAATATGTGTGCGCATTATGTTATTGGACATTATAATAATATCGGTCACAGGTAAATTCTCATTCCCGCTTACTGTTTTTGAATTAAATCGCACGTCATAATAACATTTGATAACGCTATAATAATATATACATTGTATGCATACGATTATATTGTTTTGGCTGATGCGAAACTGTGGTGATAAGATAAATCCACCGTCACTCGGTCCCTCCGATTCGGCCACGGTAATAATAATAATAATCATTAGCAGGGTAGTAGTGCAATATTATTAGAAGGCAAAACAACCTCACTAGCGCTGTAGTAGCAGGCACTCAACTTGGTGCAGACAGTTACCCGCTAGCGTAATAGATTGATTTCACAGGCGGAAATCCGTTGATCGCGTCAAAGGTCGCAGTCGTATTTCAGAGGCAATCGTCTGTAAATATTAGCAATGCTTAAACGCCGAGCATAATTCATTGATGTCACACGGTCTCGTTTAAAGTTTGACCGCATTCAAAACTAAAAGTTCAATATTCTATACGATATTATACTTGAAACTTTTATTAACTTTTTTTCAGAGTACTATATTTAGGATATGAAATTAAAATATATATATATATGAGTTGTGATTTAATCGACGGGTCAACGAAAAAAAAATATAATTAAAATATAAAGGAAATATAAAATATTCGATTTGCGCGTAACTTACATATTTTTCAAAATGAGTAATTATACTTTCAAAAACTATGAATGAATTAATGATATATACTGAGAATATGTATGAATAAAATGTATTTAATGTTAATATTATTATTTATTATGATGTGAAAATCTAAGTAGGTGCTAGTCTGGGGGACCTGTTTTTGTCTAAAATTAACCTTTTGGTTTTCTCCCAAATAACCCTTATTGCTTAAACTCATAAGAGAAGGATCTGATTTTCGCCCATAGATAACATAAATAACATTTTGGTTTCAAATTTCTGCGAGTGCGTATGATATGAGTCATGTGAAACAACAAAATACATTCGACTTATAGGAACAAAATCACAGCTTAGGTAAGTATCATGGTGAGTTATACACTATTAGTCTCAATAAAATTCAAATAAAAATGTATAATAAAATTAATTACAGTATTGTGCATAGAGTTGTAACGGTACACCACTAACTAAAACAGTCCTTCTCAGGACTACACATACCAACCAATCACAACACGCCATATAAGAAATCACGGTAACCAAAACCTTAACACTAAATATGAGTGATTTCAAAGTCGATAACGACTTAACAAAGTACAGCCATGGACAGGGGAGATTAGGACAAATCTAATGAAACCCTCCCCATGGCTGCAACCAAAAAACCCAATGAATAAATCATAAACCCGTACCGACAGAAAACACAAGCATTACGGCGGCACACACGCTAGTTTACTAGTCGGTACGGCACACGGAATATATACCGGTCGTTTTCCGACCACAACATCTCGACATTGACATTAATCGCACATTCGTCGCACTTCAGTTCATCAGTCACGTTGTTCGCCGTTCCTGTACGCATACTATCGTACGTACCAACACACCGTCGACTGCTGCTGTCGCTCGCGAAATCATACGCATCAACGCTCGTCGTCTGCTGCTGCCACTCGCTTGCGGGAATCCCACGCGTCAACGCAACGTCTCTGCTACTGCTGTCACTCGTTTGCGGAGATCAACGCACCAACGCTCGTCGTCTGCTGCTGCCACACGCTTGCAGGAATCCTACGCACCAACGCGTCGTCGTCTGCTGTTGCTGTCACTCGTTTTCGGAAATCTTACGCACCAACGCGACGTAGTCTGCTGCTGCTACTCACTTACAGGTATCCTACGCACCAACGCGTCATCGTCTGCTGCTGTTACTTGCTCACGGGTACCATCGCATCAACGCGCCGCAGTCTGCTGCTATCATTTGCTTACGGTCAACAAGGCATCAGCGCCTACAGGTAAGCCGTCGCGAAAGCGGCGGTTATTATCTAACCTACTAAAGGGGCCTTCCCTTTTTCTTTTTCAATAAACCCAGACACAGGTTCTCACCTCCCCCCACCGAAATCCGCTCTTCTTAGAGCGATAGGTTAAGCACCTAAGTCTGTCTCCGGTTGTTTACCTACTACCATGGGTAAAACCGGGAACAAACGAAAGGGCCCATCTCCTACCCCAGCCAGCTATAAAAAGGGGCGCAAACGTGGCTCCCTATCACCGGCACCCCACGGCGTCGGAGGTTTGCAGCGCGGCTCTCCTTCGCCAACTCCGTCCAACGACTCGATCATGTCAACATGCTCATCGACGTCCACACTTACTTCCGAACTAAACACATCCGCTCAAACAACAAAACCAACCACCGTACAAAACCCAACGACCCCTCCACCACCAAAGAAAAACCCTAGTAAACCACCACCAATAATCTTAACTTCCATCTCCTGGCGGAAAATAGCACCGTCAATTTACAAACTACCCAACATATCCACTATCTCCTTTTCAGCTAAGACTTCATCTACCGGACAAATATTACTTCAAACTACTGATCCAACTCACTTTAAGACTTTTCAAAAAACACTCATGGACAACCAAATAGAGTTCCATACCTTCAGCCTCCCTGAGGACCGCACCATTAAAGTTGTGCTAAAAGGAATCCCAACTGACATAACTCCGACTGAACTAAAATCCGAACTGGAACACCTTAACTTCCAACCAAAATACATCCGCCGATTCGGCAGCCCAGACAAACCCATGCCCATGTGTCTTGTACACATTGCGGCAACTCCAAATGCCAAGGACATTTTTCTTCTAAATTCCCTATTCTATTTATCCATTTCCGTTGAACCCCTGAAATCCTCAGGTCCGGCTCAATGCTTTTCGTGCCAACGTTTTGGCCACGGTTCCCGTAACTGTGGCTACCCACTAAGGTGCGTCAAGTGCGCCGGAAATCACTCGGCAAGCGCTTGCACCAAAACCCTGGATCAAACCCCGACATGCTGCAACTGCGGCGGACCCCACACGGCCAACTTCCGCGGGTGTCCGCACCTACTGTCGCTGAGACAACAACAGCTCGCCCAACCAGCATCCAAAATTTCCGAAACACCAACCCCCAATATGCCACCCATATCAACCCCTTCTATAAACTCTCACTCTCCTCCTCCTAAACCTCAAACCCACTCTTACGCTGCAGCCACCTCAGGTCAACCACCCCAACCACAAAATTACGTATCACCCCAGATTAACCTTCCTCACATCCTGAGTCTCTTGACCAACCTCTTGGCCGCCATCGCTAGTAACCAAGACCCCAAGTCTCTGATTGAGGCAACGATAAAAACCTTCCTAACTATGCTGTCGCCCCAAAATGGATAATCTTAAAATCCTATTTTGGAACGCCAACGGTATTAACCATAAACTAAACGAACTACACTCCCTAGCACTTCAACTAAAAGCTGACATAATCCTAATCAATGAAACCCGCCTACATCCCCATACCAGACTTCACATCCCAAACTTTTATACGTACAGGAATGACCTGCCGCCCGCACGCGGCTCACCCGCCCACGGCGGCACGGCCGTTCTTGTCAATCGACGCATCGTTCACCAACAGTTTACCCTAAACACGGCTATCCAAACTTGCTCTGTCGTAATTCACCTCAACGGCCACGACGTACTTATATCAGCTGTATACAAACCTCCCGGAGCATTACTTACTACAAACGACCTCGACCTTTTAACAAAGAGTGCTGAATGGCAGATATCGGCAGGTGACTTCAACGCCAAACATCCACTGTGGTACAGCCACTCGACAAATGCTGCAGGACGTGTCCTCTTTGATCACGTACAACAATCTGACTACTCCATTACTGCTCCCTCTTCCCCCACTCATTTCCCGACATGCACTCGTTACAGACCTGACATACTTGACATCGCCCTCGTACGATTACCTTACCAAACTCAAATCCTCAACCTTAACGAACTATCCTCAGATCACAACCCCATACTACTCGAACTTCTCTGCACTCCAATCTCCACCTCCCCTCCAACTACGAGTCGGTTCATCAACTGGAAAAAATTCAATACCATACTTGCAACCTTACCTGACTTAACCACCCAACCGACCAACGACTGTCAGTCAATTGATCTGGCAATCAATTGTCTCACTAAACACATACAACAAGCAATCCAATCTAGTTCATACACTCCAAAACGCAAGCACTCGTCCTTCGTAGTTCCTGACTACATTAAACTAGAAATTCAGGATAAAAATCATATACGCCGTGAGTGGCAAAGAAACCGAGACCCTACTATAAAACGTAAACTAAACGCCAAAATCGCCCTCATACGTTCCCTACTTAATACTCACAAATCTGACCAATGGGACATTTTTCTTAACTCACTAGACCAC